>JAIXND010000841.1:0-111809 GCA_023646645.1 Varanus salvator macromaculatus | reverse complement strand
CTCAGTTTCTATGTTTCTACGTTTCTAAATGGCCAGTTGAAAACAGTCCCTTTTCCTGCTCACAGGCTGCAATATGGGAAGCTGGCAGGAAATCCAGTACCTGGAGGCAGGTTCAGACTTTGCTTTTGCTCACAAGATGCTCCTTCATATTAAGATTAGGCCACAGTAGGATAATGTAGCACTTGGGCAGGAAGATGCTGCCCAGCAGCCCAGCACTGGAGGCCAAGATGGAAAAGACCTGCACGGCCAGCATGTACTTCCCCTTGGCGCTCAGGTAGGTGGGCACGAAGGAGACCCAGACACTGCAGAAGACCAGCATGCTGAAGGTGATCAGCTTGGCCTCGTTGAAGGCCCCGGGCAGCTTCCTGGCCAGGAAGGCCACCATGAAGCAGACGGCGACCAGGAACCCCATGTACCTGAGGGCAGCATAGAACAAGGCCACAGAGCCTTCGTTGCACTTCAGGATGATCTGACCTGCCTGGGAGTGCATGTCCGAGTCAGGGAAAGGGGGAGAGGTGGCCATCCAGGTGGTGCAGAGAAGAACCTGGACACCGGAACAGGAGATGACAATGGTGTTGGCCAGGCTCTTCCCCAGCCAGCCCCTGGCCCTGTTGCCCGGCTTGGTGGCCAGGAAGGCCAGAACCACGGTGATTGTTTTGGCCAACAGAGAGGAGACAGCGACTGAGAAAATGATGCTGAAGGCCGCTTGTCGGAGGGGGCAGGTGGCCTTCCTTGGCTGGCCAACAAAGACGAGGGTGGAGAGGAAGGAGAGCAGCAGGGAGACGAGAAGGATGAGGGAGAGGTCCCGGTTGTTGGCCTTGACGAGTGGCGTGTCGAGGTACTTCAGGAAGACGGCGAGGACACATCCTGTTGCTGTGGACAAGAAGGTGGCTGTGGCCACGAGGGAGAGCCCCAGCGGCTCATCATAGCAGAGGAAGGTGATGGATTTGGGGACGCATCCATCCCGGGCCTGGTTCGGGTGCTGGTCATCCGCACACTTGCTGCAGCGCTCTGCGTCTGGAGAGGAGCAAAGAGAGGCCACCCTGACGCTCTGGGTGGAATCTGGTGCGTCATGAAGTCGCTGAGCGCTCTGCTGTGGCTTCCAGGCATGATCACGCATGCCGTATGCGTCATGTGTTTAGGACGGCCTATGAAGCAGGGACCCCCAATGGCCCCCTGCTGGCCTGTGTAGGATCCGCACCAGGATCATGCCACTTTCAGGCCTTCCCTGATCAGAGGGTCTTTCTCTTCAGGACCCCCAGTGGAAGCCCTGAATGATGGGACCCAGCTGGGGCCCGTGCAGGCACATGTGCTCAGCCTGTACTCGAAGCGCCTGTGCCTGTGCAACTCAACACACGTTCCTTCCCCTGGCATTGGCTGAGCTGGGGAAGGGCTGCAGCACAAGAGTTCCCCCAAAAGGGATGCAGCCCTCTCCTTTTCATTCAGGGATATCGCTGTGGTGGTCCTCCAAGGACATACTTTGCTTTAGAGGGCTTCCCTTGGCCCTTGCAAACCTGCTGTCATGTGGGTGTCCTGGAATATGCCCCATCATCCACAGCTGGCATGTGTGGTTGTGCATGTGCCTACCCAGGCTTGATGGATCTGTGCGAAAGGCTGGAGACCCTGGTAGTGGGAAGGGCTCCTCCCCGCAGCCCAGTCCTGCACCCTTTAAGACAACTCTATGGGACTGCGTTATTGCAAAAAGTGCCCATCCCTGGGGTCCCCCATCTCTCAGGCACCCACCTTCCTGGGCAGAGATGGTCCCTTCTGGGCAGGGGGCACAGGCATAGCAGCAGAGAAGCACTCCTTCCTGGACCACCTTGACGGATCCCGGGCGGCAGCTCTCCACGCACCTAGATTGGGGCAGGGTCTGGGGGCGAAGATAGACCATGTTCGGCTCAGCTTTCCCACAGAAAAGGGGGGCAGAGCTGGAGGGCAGCCAGGGCCATCCAGAGTAACTTCATTGCCTAAAGCCCGGAGAGGTGCCACGGAGCAAGCAGCCTGACCTCTTCCCTGCCACTTGCCCGCCTCCCTCCATCACTTGCCTGTTTTCCTTTTTCTTTCCCTCCTGTCATGCTCCATGGGGCAGGAAAGCTCCAGGGTGAGAGACCTTCCTTCTGAGAACTCTCCGTCAGAGCCTCAGAAGCAGGGCTCCTGCCGCCTGTGTCCGGAGGCGATCCTTTTGGTGCCCAGCTGTGGAGCGGGTTGGGCAAGGACGTTCCTCTCCCCAGACCCAGAAGACCATGGCTGGTGGAAGAGCCTACAGAACTGTAGTGTGCAGGTCCAGGCTGCTCCTGCTGCATGAGATGGGCCAAGTCTGGCCTTGATCAGCACAATGGAACCACTTGAAGCACCCTTCCAGGACTGTGCGCCATGGGAATGAGGGAGCCCGGGCACCCCAAGAGAGAGTGGGGGAGCCAGAAAGGGGGGCGTTGCCCTCACCTGGTTGAGCCACTTGGGCCACGGATCAACAGCAATCTGGGGGCCGGCGGATCCCTCGCGCCTTTCCATGCTCCCAAATGTCACCCTGGAGACCGAACTATTGGCTAACTTGACCCAGTTCATGAGGTCAAAGTCGGCCGCCAGTTCTCCGCTTTCATCCACATAGACCCCATCGACAGAGCGGTTGTGCAGTTGGGGATCTCTCAGGAATGGGAGGAGCTGGGAGGCAGAGGAAAAGGCAGCGCTGTGGGGGCCAGAATATGCGTCCGACCACTCAGTTCTGCCGGCTTGCACCTGAGTCCATCTGGTGCATGGCCAGTCCCAGCTCTGGGTGCCTAGGCTGGCCTCCCCACACTTGCTAAGGCCTGCTTCCCCCTCGTTCCTTGCCTCCTTTGGAATGGGGAAGCTGCATGACCTGCACCCCTCGCTCCTCCCCAGCACCGCTCCAGGGTTGCTGTATGGGGCTGAGTGGGGGGTGAGCCAGCCACTGCCCCTGGTCCTCACAGCTGCTGCCTCCCAGGAACCACCACTGCCCTCGCTCGCCAAGGTTCCACCCTGGTGCCGGCTCTGCAAGCTGGGGAGGCTCCAGACTGGTGCAGGAGGGAGGGAGACCTCAGGGGTGCTGGACCGAGGCAGCAGGAGCGAGTGCCTGAATGGGGCTGTGGCCCTTCCCAGGCCTTCTAATGCAGAAGACCACCTAGGCATTTGCAGGGGGTGCTTGTGGAAATCATTGGCACTCGTGCTCCTGGTTACCCACGTGTTAATAGAAACAGAGAAACAAAACTAGCCAGGGCCATCTAGTCTAACCCCGGCTCCATGTGGTTTCACTCATGACATGCCTGCCATGTGCATTTCCAGCCTGTCCTTAAAACACCCTCATCGATGGGTCTCCGACCACATCCCATTGAAGCCCTTTCCAAACCCTCAAAGCCTAATTGTCAGGAAATACATCCTGGCATCCAACTGAAATCTTGTTCCGAGTTTTTCTCCATTGGAATGTGACCTGCCTTCCTCCTTAGGGGAGAACAGGTCCCAACCCACCTCTACCTGACACCCCCCCACCATGTGTGTTTCACCAACAGATTACCTTGCAGTCTCCGCTTCCTCATGCCAAAAAGACCCAGTTCCCTCAGTCTCGCATCATACGGCATCTGCTCTAATCTGGCCACCAACCTTGTGACCCTACGCTGCACTGACTCTAACCTGGCTATATCCGCCCTCTAACAAGGAGCCCAACTCCAGCCACTTGTCCCCTAACCTGTACTTATGACACCCATTTCTATGCCCCAAGTGTAAGACCTTGCACTTATCCACATTGTGCACCACCTGTTGTCTCCTGCCCATTTCCATAGTCTGCCCAGATCCTTTTGGATCCGGAGTACCTGCACCTCAGTGGTAGCCAGCACCCTAAGAGAGGGAGACAGGGCAGCTGGCAAGAGCCCAGGAACTGGCTCATCCTCCCAACTTTGCCCTCTGGAGCCACATCCAACAAGACAGAGAGAGACCTTGTGCCACGCCTGGCCAGCCACATGGACACCGAGAAGTGGTGTGTCCCTGTCACATCATGGAGGTGCTGCTCAGGAGTGGCTCTGGCCAGGTGGGCTGCTCCTCTGAGGCTGGAGAGGAGCCATGGGGATTCCTGCCTGCTTATATTACATTCCACCACAGTTTCTCAGATTCGAAATCCAAGGCAGTTGTTCAGAAAGGGCAGATTATTCTGGTCCATCAGGGACCTCTGAAATGGGGAGGGGCATACCTGCCACGGCTGCATCCTTTGGACCCCCAGCCTTCCTTGGCCTGCCAGTGCCCTCCCTGTGGGTCGGGACCTGGCAGCAGCATCCATGGCATGGGCAAAAGCCTGGACCGAACTGTAGATGATGTGGCTGTCCAGAGCCAGGATCCCATCCACCTCCTCCTGGGAAGGGGACACCAGGTCCTGCCTCTCCCGGCATCTTGTCCAGCCCTTCATGGAACGTGTGTGCTTTGAGTAGGAGCAGCTAAATGCTTTCACTGCAAATTCCTTGAAGGCAGAGAAAAAGGACAGAGAATCCACCAAGGTTCTCCTTCTATTGGTCCGGATGAAGAAGGAAAAAAAGCCGAGGATGTGTTGAAAAGAGATTCCATGGCTCAACTCCAGGGTGAGGTCCCACACAGCCGTGGTAATCCAGACTTTCCCTACAATGGGTTTCATGCCCGCGGCAATTAATCTCTGCATGATGTCTATTCCACTCAGGAAGGAACTCGTTTCTGCGCAATACAGAAGGATATTTGCTTGGTTCAACTTGCGGAAGGAAGAAGGGCGGACCACCACAGTGTGCATTGTGAGTCCCGGGATCTGCTCCGTGAAAGCAACACAGATGCCGCTCTGGGCGAGCTCTGGCTCCAGAGTCCGGGTGCACCTCTCTCCATTGTCGGTGTCTGGAGCCAGGAGACCAGTCATGGTCCACCTGAAGTGCAGCAGCAGCTGGGCAATCCCCCGGTACTGGCTCCCTTCCTTGGGGACCATGTAGTAGAAGAAGGGGAACTGGGTTTTGTCACTCAGAACGTGAGAAACAAACGCGTGATTGACCTGGAAGGAGAGGTAGAGGCGGGTGGTTGGCTTGCTTCAAAGCCCAGTTTACGTCCGTCATTGGATATCTCTGAGCCCTGGCAGCATCAGCCCCTCTTTCCAGGGGAATTTGCCCTGGCCAGGGGACACCAGGTTCCAGGGGTGTCCAGAGTCCCCCCCTTCAGTCAGGTGCCTGTATGCCCCCACCCTACCCAATTTCCTAAATGGTAAACCAAACACCCCCATCATGGATCACTGCTTTGCCGGGGCGACGGGGCTTGTGTAGCTCAAAGCAGCACCCAAGACAGTCTGGTCATAACAGTGAGCTCTGATAAAATGTGATCCACTGGAGAAGGAAATGGCAACCCACTCCAGTATCTTTGCCATGAAAACCCCATGGACTGTACCAAAAGGCAAAAAGATATGCCGCTGGAAGATGAGCCCCTCAGGTCAGAAGGTGTCCAATATGCTACTGGGGAAGAGTGGAGGGCTAGTACTAGTAGTGTCAGAAAGAATGGAGCGACTGGGTCAAAGCCGAAAGGACACTCAGTTGCAGATGTATCTGATAGTGTAAGGAGAGTCCAATGTTGTAAAGATCTATACTCCATAGGAACCTGGAATGTAAGATCCATGAATCAAGGCAAACTGGATGTGGTCAAACATGAGATGACAAGACTGAACATCGACATCTTAGGAATCTGAACTAAAATGGACAGGAATGGGTGTATTTAGTTCAGAGGACCATCAGGTATACTACTGTGGGCATGGAACCCTCAGAAGAAATGGAGAAACCTTCATATTCAATAAAAGAGTAGGAAAAGCAGGAAGAAACATGGTGTCGGGACAAGACAGACGTGTCTAACGGGGCTCCGTTAGCACGCTGGTTATCTTCCTGGCCGCGGGCAAGGGGCCTGGTCTTAAACTCTGTAGGGGTGAAGATAGATTGCTTGGCAAATTCCCAGTAGGTGTCTGAACAGCAATTCTGCGCTTACTGGGGAAAATTCAAGCTTTTCTCAGCTGGAAGAATACAGGAGGGAGTTTGCCCTCTACATGTCCTCGACATGCAGAAATAGACTATCTTAGTTATTACCATCAGATCTACTGGAAATTATTTTTATTTCTTTTTTTTTTTGCAATAATGCCCGTGGAAAAAGCCACATTGTTTATCAACTGATTTAAAAAGAGGAAACTGAAAGCCCTTTGGGTGAAGGACAGGAAAGAATTCCCCCCCCCTCCACGGAATTCAAATGTGACATTTTACATGGCTGAGAGATAAAATGGTTTGTAAGTAATCAAAAGTTTCTCTTTTCTTTAATCTCTGCAAGGGCAAGACTTGAACTAATAAATTAATGCTTGATTATATGACAGACGCAATCTTCTAGTTTATTGGACGGATGCCAGATACTGACCATCTTCTTTCTTTTGTCTCTGAAGTGCTTGGACCTCTGCCAAGGTTGTAAAATCACTGCTAAGATGGAAGCGTTTACTACAGAAATGAAAGACTTTTCAAAAATAATTTTGGAGCTTCATAATTCCTTAAAAGCCCTACTAAGTTTCCAGGAGAATGTCTTAATTAAGCAACTTGACGGTTTATTAATGGAATCAGAAATGGGCTCTGACAAGATTGATTTTTTTATTAATAAGACTCTGACCAGACAATTCGTATCTGAGCAGAATAAGCAAAATATCCAGCAAGCAGAAGGGGAGTTTGAAGCTGAGAAGATAACAAATGAATTATTACATGATGGACAAGCAGCTGGGCATTTGAAAACTTCAAAGATAAGCGGAGCGCAAGAAATAATGAGCGGATGCGATCTAATACATGATTTATTACAGGCATATCTTTTGGAGAAGCTGGCGCAATCAGAGGAGTTAATGAGACTATTGGACTTGCCTGCTATGCTGGAGAAAAAGAAAACAGTTAACCATTTAAGGCGATTTTATAATCTGAAGACAGATATATTTGGTAGAGGTGTAAAGAAGAAATTTGAAGGGGAGACAGGAGAACTCTGTTCTTGTTGTTTCAAAAAGGGGTGATGCATTGAGATTGGCGTGCTCATATGTAACATAGAAAAAAAAAGTGCTACTGTTTTTGGTGAAGCATTATACCTCTGCTTCCATCTGTAATTGAAAAGAAGGGAATTTATTATAGGTATTAAGGTTTAAGCTAAGATGAAATATAAAGCTATTGTTAAACAGGGTATAGTGACCAAATAGAGCTGTGAAGCTGTTATTAGAGAGGATAAATGGATGTTTTGGATGTTATTTGTAATCGTAAGGAGTTATTCTTCTCTTTTTTGTCTTTCCTCTTTCTACTTTAAAAAGGGATGATTTAAATAGACTGGTATGTAGATACGAGATAAAGAAAGGCTGACTTAATAACTTAGCTTAATGAAACAGTGTTAAATGGGGCCGGAAGTGGAGGCCGCGGGCCCATAAGGCGGCGGCCACACCTGGGGGAGGCAGCCGGAGCGGCCCTGACACCGCTGCTCCGCTCCGACGCCGTCCACCGCCGTCGGAGGGCCGAGCCGCGCCGCGCCGGAGCCCGGAGCCGCGCCACAACAATGCTGCGGGAGCTCCGGAGACCGCGCCGCGCCGGAACAACGTCCCGGACGGCCTGCCGGTACCCTCGCGCCCCCTCGCGCCGCGGACCCACCGGGCGGTCGCCGCGGCCCCCACCGGCACCTGCCGGCACCCGCCGGCACCCAGGCCCCTGCTCCGAGCCCGCCGCCCTCGTGTCGTGAGTGGCAGGCACGCCGAGGAGGGCGGGGCGGGGCGAGGCCGGGACCGGTGGCCGGAAGTCGGGCCGGAAGTGGAGGCCGCGGGGCCCATAAGGCGGCGGCCACACCTCGGGCCGGCGGCCTCGGGGCGACGGCCCAAGGGCGGTCGTCGCCGTTTGGGCCGTTGGGGCCGTTTGGGGGCTGGGCTGGCCCGGGACTATGTCGGTGGGCCTCTTATTTGACCTTTGGACCGTGGCTGGGCTTGCCGGGGCGTAGGACTTTTTAACGTTTTAATCTTTTAAGTGTTTTAAGGGCCCATCTCAGGTCAGGTTAATTATGTTACCTGGGGAGCGCGTGGGCGCCACCATTGGGGTGGTGATGGGGAATGGTCGCTATGGCTGCATTGGGGGTTTAACGATCCCGCCTAGGAGAAGGCGGGACAGATGGTTAATACCTGTTCCTTCTTCTGGTTATTCCCCCAGCCGGCGGGTGCCTGGAAGTCTTGTCAGCTGCCCTACGGGATTGACGGTGCTGTTACTTAATGCCAGGTCGGTCCGTAATAAAGCCAACACCATCCATGACTTGATCATGGATGAGAGGGCCGACCTGGCCTGCATCACCGAGACCTGGGCGGGAGAGGGGGGGGATGTTGCCCTCTCCGAATTATGCCCGCCCGGGTACTTAGTTCAGCACCGTCCACGCCCGGAGGGGAGGGGAGGGTGGGTCGCTTTAGTTTATCGGGCTTCTTTTTCCCTCACGGGGCTTCCTGTCCCTTCGAGGCCGGGGCTGGAGTGCCTCCACTTGGTATTGGGCGACCGAGACAGATTGGGGATTCTGTTGGTGTACCGAGCACCCTTCTGCCCAACAGACTCCCTGCCTGAGCTGACGGAAGTCGTCTCGGACCTGGTGTTGAAGACCCCCAGGATGTTGGTTCTGGGGGACTTCAATCTCCATGCTGAGACGGACTTGTCCGGGGCGGCTCAGGACTTCATGGCTTCCATGACGGCCATGGGGCTGTCTCAACATGTCATTGGCCCAACCCATGAAGGTGGACACACTCTGGACCTGGTTTTCTCGACGGGACAGGAAGAGGGTGATCTGAGGGTGAAGAATCTATGTTTGACGCCCTTGTCATGGTCAGATCACTTCCTCGTGAGGTTTGAGCTCGAGAGTGGCTTCTCCCTCTGTAAGGGTGCGGACCAGATTGTAATGGTCCGCCCCCGGAGTCGGATGGATCCTGATGGATTCCTGAGGGCCTTGGGGGATTTTCCGGCTGACAAGGCTGGTGCTCCTGTCGAGGCCCTGGTTGACATATGGAATGGGGAGATGTCCAGGGCCATCGACACGATCGCTCCTAAGCGCCCTCTCCAACCTGGCAGAGCTCGATCGTCTCCCTGGTACACTCCAGAGTTACGGGTGATGAAGCGGGTTGGGAGACGGCTAGAGCGCAAGTGGAGGAAATCTCGTGACGAGTCTGACCGAACACATCTTAGAGCACACTATCGAGCCTATGCTGTGGCGGTGAGGGCGGCGAAGAAGCGATTCTTCTCCGCATCCATTGCCTCCTCGCAATGCCGTCCGGCGGAGATTTTTCGGGTGGTTCAGGGGCTGATTAAACCTGGCCCCGAAAAAGATCTTATGCCACCCTCGAAAGCCCGCTGTGACGATTTCGCCACGCATTTTAGGGAGAAAGTTGCTCTGATTCGTCACGAACTGGACTCCACCCTTGATACAGTTTCTCTCGGGGAGGGACCGACCGTACGTGCTTGTCCCTCGTTAATGGATGACTTTCAGTTGTTGCGGCCTGATGATGTGGACAAGGTGCTTGGATCGGTACGCTCAACCACCTGTTTACTGGACCCGTGCCCATCCTGGCTATTAAAGAGTGCCGAGGTCGGGATTGTGCCCTGGATCTTGGAGGTGGTAAATGCCTCCTTGAGAGACGGCCGGGTGCCTGCCCCTTTAAAGGAGGCGGTAGTCCGGCCAATCCTCAAGAAGGCTTCCTTGGATCCAGAGGTGGTTGCCAATTATAGACCGGTAGCCAATATCCCGTTTTTGGGCAAGGTGCTGGAGCGGGTGGTGGCGGGACAACTCCAAGCACTCTTGGATGAAACTGATTATCTGGACCCATTTCAGTCCGGTTTCAGACCCGGTTTTGGCACTGAATCTGCCTTGGTCGCCCTGTATGATGACCTATGCAGGGAGAAAGACAGGGGGAGTGCGTCCCTGTTAATTCTCCTGGACCTCTCGGCGGCTTTCGATACCATCGACCATGGTATCCTTCTGGATAGGCTGGCGGGATTGGGAGTTGGAGGCACTGCTTTGCAGTGGTTCCGCTCCTATCTTAATGGCCGATTCCAGAAGGTGGTGCTGGGGGACTATGGCTCTGCGCCATGGCAGCTATGCCATGGGGTTCCGCAGGGTTCCATTTTGTCCCCTTTGCTGTTTAACATTTACATGAAACCACTGGGAGAGGTCATCAGGAGGTGTGGGCTGCGGAATCATCAGTATGCTGATGATACCCAGCTCTACCTCTCGTTTTCTACTGATCCAGGTGAGGCGGTGGCTGTGCTGAACCGGTGCCTGGCCGAGGTAATGGGCTGGATGAGGGCCAATAAACTGAGGCTCAATCCTGACAAGACGGAGGTCCTGTTGGTAGGTGGTTCGGACTTCGGAATGGGGGACCTGACCCTAGTCTTGGATGGGGTTGCACTCCCTCTGAAGGACAGGGTCCGCAGCTTGGGGGTCCTCCTCGACCCGGAGCTGACCTTGATAGCTCAAGTGTCAGCAGTGGCGAGGAGTGCCTTCCATCAGCTTCGGCTGATCCATCAGCTGCGTCCCTTTCTGGAATTCGACTGCTTGGCGACGGTGACTCACGCGTTGGTGACTTCCCGGTTAGATTACTGTAATGCGCTCTACGTGGGGCTACCCTTGAAGACGGTCCGGATACTTCAATTGGTGCAGAATAGAGCTGCCAGGGTGCTGACGGGGACTGGGCGTGGGTCTCATATCACCCCAGTTCTCCGTCAGCTTCACTGGCTCCCCATTGAAGTCCGGGCCCAATTCAAGGTGTTGGTTCTTACCTATAAAGCCTTCACGGCTTGGGTCCCGGCTACCTAAAGGAGCGCCTGCGACCATATATACCCTCCCGCCCTTACGTTCTGCGGCTGATGCCCTCCTCCGGGAACCCTCTGTGAGAGACATTCGGAGGGTGAGTACCCGGAGGAGGGCTTTTTCTGCGGTGGCGCCCCATTTATGGAATGCGCTCCCCAGAGAGGCTCGCCTGGCGCCGTCTTTATTTGCTTTTCGGCGCCAGGCGAAGACCTTTTTATTCAAACAATATTTTAAATGTTAATTTATTGATATTTGGATGGTTTTAATTTAGACCTGGAGATGGGCCAGTTTTTAATGTATGTAATTTTTAATATTTGGAAATTTTAATGTGTCAGAAATTGTTTGTATTTTGTTGTGAGCCGCCCCGAGGCTTGTGGCAAGGGGCGGCCTATAAATTTCCAAATAAAAATAAATAAAAATAAATAAATAAATAAAAAATGGGCATCCCTAACTATATCTGAAATTGAAAATAGGTGAACCTATCTTATAACGAAAAACTATATGGAGTTAAGTATATTTGTTTAAATGGAGTTTAAGCTATGGTGAAATATTTGTGAGTTTAAACAGGATTGGTTTAAAGATATTACCAAGCAGGGTAGCTAGGATGCTCATTGAGATGCTAAATAGATTTTTTTTTGAGGTTACTATTAATTTTGATAGCGAGGAAGTTATTTTGTATAATAATAAAAATAGTAGATAAGCTTTTGAAGTGTTTAGAAATGTCTAGAGAAAACCTATTATTGAAAGAGAAGAAGGATGTAATTTCACCCAACTTGGAGAAGCCCCCCTTGAATAATGGACAAGAGAAGCAGGACTTTTCAAGAGAGAAAGATGGGATTGACGTTATGGAAGAAGGAAGATTGTGACTTCTATCAAATTTGAAAATATATCATGAATTGGCTGAAAAAAAACGGACTTGGTTCTAAAGAAGTTTTTATATTGTTATAAAAAGGAGTATAATAAGATTATAGTATGTTAAAAGACATGTTGTAGAGGCTGATCCAGTAGATCTGATGTGTGTTTGTGATGATGGATATGTAGTTCGTAGTTCAAAAACTCCAATAAAATTTATTAAAAAAAAAAAAGAGTAGGAAAAGCAGTGCTGGTATACAATCTCCCAAATGACAGAATGATTTCAGTTCGAACCCAGCCAAACCGTTCAACATTACAATAGTCCATGCTTATGCCCCACCACTGGTGCTGCAGAGGCTGAAGTTGACCGTTTCTATGAAGACCTACAACACCTTCTAGAATTAACACCAAAAAATGTCTTTATCTTCATGGGGGATTGGAATGCTAAAGTAGGAAGCCAAAAGATAACTGGAATAACAGGCAATTTTGGCCTTGGAGGACAAAATGAAGCAGGGCACAGCCTAGTAGGATTCTGTCAAGAGAATACAATGGTCATAGCAAACACTCTTTTCCAACAACCCAAGAGAAAACTCTACACATGGACATCAGCAGACGGTCAAAACAGAAATCAGATTGACTCTGTGCTCTGCAGCCAAAGATGGAGAAGCTCTATACAGTCAGTAAAAACTAGATCAGGAGCTGACTGTGACTCAGATCATGAGCTTCTGGTGGCAAAATTTAGGCTTACATTGAAGAAAGTAGGGAAAAGCACTGGACCACTCAGGTATGATCTAAGTCATATTGCTTATGAATATACAGTAGAGGTGACAAAGAGATTTAAGGAACTAGATCTGATTGACAGAGTGCCTGAAGAACTATGGACGGACATTCACAACATTGGTCAAGATGTGGTAACTAAAACCATCCCAAATAAAAAGAAATGCAAGAAAGCAAAATGGCTGTCTGAGGAAGCTTTACAAAGAGCTGAGGAAAGAAATGAAGTGAAAGGCAAGGAAGAAAGAGAAAGATACACCCAATTGAATGCAGAATTCCAGGGAATAGCTCGAAAAGAAGGCCTTTTTAAATGAACAGAGTAAAGAAATAGACGAAAACAATAGAATAGAGAGGACCAGAGATCTCTTCAAGAAAATTGGAGCTATGAAGGGAACATTTCATGCAAAGATGGGCATGATAAAGGACCAAAATGGCAGGGACCTAACAGAGGCAGAGGAGATTAAGAAGAGGTGGCAAGATTACACAGAGAAACTATACACGAAAGTGCTTAAAATCCCTGATAACCAGGATGGGGTGGTCACCAGCCAGACCTCGAGCCAGACATCCTGGAATGAGAAGTCAAATGGGCCTTAGGAAGTCTGAGCAACAACAAAGCTAGTGGAGATGACAGCATTCCAGCTGAGCTATTCCAAATCTTCAATGGCAATGCAGTAAAAGTGCTACACTCAATATGCCAGCAAATTTGGAAAACTCAACAGTGGCCACAGGATTGGAAAAGGTCAGTTTACATTCCCATCCCAAAGAAAGGCAATGCCAAAGAATGTTCAAACTTTCTCACCATTGCACTCATTTCCCATGCTAGCAAAGAGATCCTCAAAATCCTACAAGCTAGGCTCCAGCAGTATGTGGACCGAGAACTCCCAGAAGTACAGACAGGATTTCAAAGAGGAAGAGGAACTAGAGATCAAATTGCCAACATACGCTGGATCATGGAGAAAGCTAGGGAGTTTCAGGAAAACCTCTACTTCAGCTTCATTGACTATGCTAAAGCCTTTGAATGTGTGGATCAAAACAAACTGTGGCAATTTCTTAAAGAGATGGGAGTACCAGACCATCCTAATTGTCTCTTGAGAAACCTAAATGTCGGTCAGGAAGCAACAGTGAGAACTGGAATTGTGAGAGCCAGTGTGGTGTAGTGGTTAAGAGCATGGGACTGGAACTCAGACGATCTGGGTTCTAGTCACCGCTAACCCATGGAGCCAACTGGGTGACTTTGGGCCAGTTACAGACACTCAGCCCAACCTACCTCACAGGTTGTTGTTGTGGGGATAAGACGGAGGAGAAGACGTAAGCAGCCTTGAGCCCTTTCTAGGAAAAAGGCAGGATATAAATCAGAAAATAAATAAAAAAATAAAATGGAACCATTGATTGGTTCAAATTTGAGAAAGGAGATTGGCAAGGCTGTATACTGTCACCCTGTCTATTTAACTTACATGCAGAGCACTTCATAAGAAAGGTGGGGCCAGATGAATCCCCAGCTGTAATTAAGATTATTGGGAGAACTATTAACAACCTCAGATTTGCAGATAGTGACAGATTTTATTTTCCTGGGCTCCAAGATCACCGCAGATGGGGACTGCAGCCAAGAAATTAAAAGGCGCTTGCTCCTGGGGAGAAAAGCTATGGCAAATCTAGATAACATACTAAAAAGCAGAGACATCACCCTGCCAACAAAAGTGCGTACAGTCAAGGCTGTGATTTTCCCAGTTGCAATATGTGGCTGTGAAAGCTGGACCATAAGGAAGGGTGAGCGCCAAAAATTGAGGCCTTTGAATAGTGGTGATGGAGGATACTCTTGTGCGTCCCTTGGACCACAAGGCGATCAAACTAGTCAGTCCTGGAGGAGATCAACTCTGACTGCTCTTGAGAAGGCCATGCACTGAAGATGAAACTCAAATACTTTGGCCACCTAATGAGAAGGAAGGACTCACTGAAGAAAAGCCTAATGCTGGGAGCAATAGATGGCAAAAGAAGAAGGGGACGGCAGAGGATGAGGTGGCTGGATGGAGTCACAGAGGCGGTGGGTGTGAGCTTGAGTGGACTCCGGGGGATGGTGGAGGACAGGAGGGCCTGGAGGAATGTTGTCCATGGGGTCGCAATGGGTCAGACACAACTTCACGACTAACAGAAACATAACCAACCACTCATGGGGTACATAGGAACAGAGAAACAGAGCGAATCAGAAGGGACCTCCCAGGCCATCTAATCTGATGCTTGGCTCCCTGAGGCTCTGCTCACGACATGCCTACCATGTGCATGTCCAGCCTATCCTTGAACACTCTCACTGATGGGGCCTCAACCATGTACGGTGAAGCCCATTCCACACTCTCGGAGTCCTAACCATCAGGATGTACTTCCTGGCATCCAGATTGAACCTGGGTTCCCTGAGCTTTTCTCCATTGGAATATGTCCTGCCCTCCTCTACAGTGAAAAAACGGTCATGACCCACCTCCGTGTGACACCCTCTCATGAACATATATGTTGCCAACAAATTGGTGGAGCTGAACACAATAACATAGAAACATAGAAAAAGAGTGTGTCAGAAGGGGTCTTCCGGGCCATCCAGTCTGACCCCCGGCTCCAGCCAGCTCCACTCACAACATGCCCACCATGTGTGTGTCCAGCCTACCCTTGAACACCGTCACCGATGGGGCCTCAACGACCTCCCGTGGAAGCCCACTTCACACCCTCGGGGTCCTAACTGTCATGAAGTGCTTCCTGGCAACCGAATTGAACCTTGGTTCCCTGAACTTTGCTCCATTGGAGCACATCCTACCTTCCTCTGCAGGGGAGAACAAGTCTCTACCCACCTCTGTGTGACACTCCCTCACATACCTGTATGTCGCCAACATATCTCCTCTGAGTCTCCTTTCCTCCAGGCTGAAGAGACCCAGTTCCCTCAGTTTCACCTCATACAGCACCCCCTGCAAACCAGCCACCAACCTTGTGGCCCTGCACTGCACTGAAGGATATAACCTGACTATATCCTTCCTGTAATGAGGGGCCCAAAACTGTGGTAGTAATACCTCTCTCGATCTGGAAGCCACACTTCTGGTTCTGCACCCAAGGGTGGCGTTCGCCCTCTTGACCATCGCATTACACAGCTGACTCAGGTTTAGTCTGGAGTCAACCAGTACACCGAGGTCCTTTTCACAAGTGCTGCTCTCCAGACTCTTCTCCCCCAACCTGTACTTATGATACCCATTCCTATGCCCCAAGTGTGAGACCTTGCATTTATCCACACTGAACGCCATTCTGTTGTCTCCTGCCCACTTCCATAGTCTGTCCAGATCCTTTTGGATCTGGAGTACCTACTCCTCACCTGTGGCCACTGCTCCAGTTTTAGTATCATCTGCAAATTTGATCAGCAGACTGTTCACTGCTTCTTCCATGTCATTTATAAAAAGATTAAACAGGATCAGCCCCAGGTCAGAACCCTGGGGGATCCCGCTTGTCACTGGCCGCCCCGTTAATGGTTACCTTCTGCTTTCGGTCAGTCAACCATGCCCTAATCCACCGGACAGTGCTTTAGTGTATCCCAAAATTCCTCAGTTTCTCCACCAGGATACCATGGGGCACTTTGTCAAAGGCCTTGCTGAAATCCAGGTATACCACATCCACTGTATCCCCTCCATCTAGCCATCTCGAAACCTTGTCATAGAATTCCACAAGGTTTGTCTGGCAGGATCTGTTTTTGCGGAAGTCGTGTTGTGTGGCCACCAGCCTCCTTTCCCGATCTAGCAATTCTAGATTTTTTTATTTATTTTTCTATTTATATCCTGCCTTTTTCATGCAAGGGGATCAAGGCAGCTTACATCATTCTCCTCCTCCATCTTATCCCCAGAACAACAACCTGGGACTGGGAGTCTGTGTCTGGCCCAAAGTCACCCAGTTGACTCCATGGTTGAGTGGGGACTAGAACCCAGATTGTCTGACTCCCAGTCCCATGCGTTTAACCACTGCACCTCACTAGATCTCTCTCTATACTGCAGAAGCTGGAGTTGCGGGTGTACCAGAGTTGTACAGAACGGCGGCAATACATCTCTAGATCTAGATGCCACTGTTTGCTGCATTAGTCACATGGTTCTCATTGGGAGCTGGATTCATCTTCCCCAAATGACCTACATGCACTAAACCGCACATCACACACTGCCTCCTTCGATGGGCAGGAGAGGTGCCTGTTGAGGTCATTGGGAGAATGCCTTGAATTTTCGGGAGGAGCTGCCAAAGTAGATGCTAGATATGCCCCCTATTGGCCCACCTGTGGGATTTTGTAGGTGCTCAGGAGGGAGGACACCTGGGTGGAGATGTCTGCGTCCGCCCCCTCCAGTACCGCCAGCGGGAGGCCTTCCTCCGCTCCGCAGCTGTAGTTGGGAATGTTGGCCCGGCCCGGCGAGAGCAGGTCCAGCAGGGCCCCCGAGGTCATGGGGGCTTGGTAGTAGTTGTCGTGGATGCTGTAGCCGAGGGTGAGGTTGGGCAGGAGCGCAGCATCCCGGTTGATGTCGCGAGCGGCAAACACGAAGGACAGGATCTTCCAGTATTCCGTGCTTGCTCTGGAACGGAAAGGTTCCACTCACCCCCTGCAGCGCATTGCAGGCTGCGTCCTGGGCTCTCCTTCCCTCGAACTTTCCCCAGCTCGCCCTGATCCCAAGAGCAAGCGCAAGACACAGCGGCTGCGTCCCCGGCATGGCAGGTCCCTTCCCAGTGCAAGAGATAGGGAGGTATCCATTCACCCCAGCCTGTGGCCCCAACCCTTTGGACCCACAACCGGGGAGGGGCCGTGGAAATAGGCACGTGAAACTCCTCCAAAGAGGGAGGGTGAAGCAGCTGCCAGAAAGGTGGGAGTGCCTGTGCCGTTCCCAGGGGGCTCTGCTGGATTCCACCTGCTGCCCTCGGCTGTTCGGAACGGGAACCTTAGCATGTCCCCTGTGGGAAGCTGGCCAGGCCGAGAGAGACATGTGTGACCTCGGAGCAGGGAAGTGCTCCAAGTTGAGGGACCTGGTGAAAAGGAATGGGGGGGGGGGGGCGGGAGGGCAGTACATTGCAAGTACACGAGTGGTGCTCAAAAGCACCATCACAGGGCTCTGGGCGTGTGTGCAGGGTCCTTTCAGCAAGGTGGCACCCACCCCAGGGGACAGATAGGGTGGGCCTGCAGAGTCCTGGAAGCTGCCAAAGCAGAGAAAGCAAGGGGATGTCCTGCCAGGACGGAGCACCAGAAGGCACACACGCTTGGGCAAGGAGGTGTCACCAGGGAACCAGAGAATGAAAGACACATGTTGAAATATAAATATAAATATTTAAATAAATAAATAAATAAACTGTATCTCACTAGCAGCGCCAGGCCTGGCACTACAGAAACCTTTGTTGTATCAAAGGAAAGAAGCCAGCCTGGAGCAGAAGGCCAGGAAAGCCCTACAGAATCAGGCCAAAGGTCCCCCCATAGAGTTCTCCGCACACCCGGCGGCAGCCCCGTGCCCGCAGGGTCCCTCCAGCGGGATGCGGGCAAGACATACACCTGCCCGGCTCCTCGGCGACTGGTGCACGCAGGGCTGCCCTTCTCGGGAAGGTGATGGCCCGTGGCCAGCAGGGCTGGTAGCCCTCAGAGCTGCCCCGATATAAATATGTCCGATCCCAGGCAGTGGACTCAACCATTTGACTAGATGCTGAGTGATGGAGGACTTCCCTTTACCTGTCCTAAACCTCCCGCCCATCATATTCACCCGATGACCCTGGGTTCAAGTGCTTTGACCAAGGATGGAGAATCTTCCCTCCCTACTTTTTCCACGCAATGCTTAATTCCAAACTACTTCCCACTTCTCCCACTTGTCCTTTCCTAAGCTGGACTGGCCCAGTTGTCACGGGGCTCCTCAGGGAGGACTGCTCTGCCCCCTGGTGCACAGGTGCAGCCACTCAGTGGTTGAGCCCATGCACGATGGCCCGGGAGAGGAGCCAAGGCAGTTGGGTCTCAGAGGGATCCGGAAGGGGCCCCCTCCCGCCCCCGCAATGGAGGGCAGGATCTGGGCTGCCTCCACTGAAGTCGTGCAGCAGGGGAGCCTCCCCCCCCCACCCCGCCAAAGCGGCTGCTCCATTGTCCCGCAGTTCGCTGCTGTGGGAACCTCGACTATGAGGGGCTTCCTGGACATTTGGCAACCTCACCCTGTCCTAAGGGGGCAGCCCTGCCTGGATCTTGCCTGGATCCCCACGGGGCCTGCAGGTGGCTCGTCAGGTACCGAGCCTCCTCATCTCCGGTCAGTCTCCTGCAGGCGCTCCACCTGGCCCTCGCCGCTCCGCAGAGGAAAGGGGCGCGGGGCTGCTCAAGCCGGCCAGGCAGGGCACAGCCTCTGGGGTGGGGGATGCACCCAGAGGCAGGGGAAAGAGGGCAGAGCCTTGCGGAGAGAGAGATGGAGGCGCGGAGCGAGCAGGAACAGCGCCTTCCCCACAGCAACTCACACACGCGCCCGGATGGAGGGCGCCTGGCTGAAGGCGCAGGGCTGGAAGAAGCCGGCCGTGGCCGAGATGAGCCCGCCGAGCAGCAGCTCTCCCGGCCTGCGGTGGTTGCGCGGGTCCAGCCCGGCCCGCCCCAGACGCAGCGCGCACTTGGTCGCGGGTGCCTCGCGGCTTCCTGGGGGCGGCAGCAGCAGCAGGAACAGCAGTAGCAGCAGCGGCATCCCGGGTGTGCCTGGGCAGCGGTGGCAGGAAAGGGGGAAACCAGCCAGTCTGAAGTGGGCCAGGATGTAGCCCCCCTCTTCCTCTGACACACACACACAGCACTCCCAGCCCTATCCTAACAGCTCTCCGTGAGGAAGCAAGAGCATTTATCCTCCAGGCAGTGGTTGTCACCCGTGCGTTTCTGTCAGGGAATGGCGGGAATGGAGAGTTTGTTTCCTTCACGAGGAGCCCCCTGAGGCCTTGGCAAGCAGGGTAAGAATGGCGGTGATTTGGGTAATTGCCAGGGAAGGTGCTCTGCCAAGAAAACATGCTGGAAGCCCTGGGGGTGCAGGCCATCCACCCCAGTTGGAGCAGCCATGGGGGCAGGTGGGCACGGGCCTGGCCTTCTGCCTGGGCACCCTCACAGAGGCCATGGGCATAGCTTGTGGTTCGTGGGCAAATTCACAAGTTGGGATCTCGAGGCTGGATGAGCTGCCTTTTGGAGGTGAAGAGCAATTCTACAGTAAGGAAATAGTGGCAGAGGAACTTCCAGGGCTGCCATCACCTATCTGGAGAAGTCAGGGAAGATGGGGGTGTGCGCCTGGACCCGGGAGGCTCCTGGCACCTCCTTGGGTGACACTGATTACCCGCAGCCCCTTCTTTCAGGCTTCAGGCCTGGTCTGGGAGGGGGAACCGCCTTGGCCACACTGTGGGGGATCTTTGGCAGGGGAGAGATGGCACAGTGTGACCCCACTTGGTCTCCTGGACCCCTCAGTGGCTTGTGACCCTGTTGAAGGACTCTGGGTGTCCAGACCTGGTGCCCTTTGCCCACTGAAGCACGACCAGAGTGGGAGGTATAAAGCTGCATTTTATTCTCGAGAGTAAAATTGATCACAGCAGAACCTAAGTACAGGGCAGATCCCCCTTACATGCTCCTACCAGCCAGGTAGTGCCAACGCTGAGGCTGCCTTCCCCCTGCACCGGGCAGCCTGGCATTTCCTGCTCCAAGGATGATCCTAGCCACATCTAGGACAGCTAGGACCCCCAGGGCATGGAATGGGCTTCCACGGGAGGTGGTTGAGGTGCTCAAGTACAGAATGGACATACACATGGTAGGCATGCCATGAGCAGAGTCGGCAGGAACAGGGGTCAGATTAGATCGTCCAGGAGGCCTCATCCAACTAACTCAGTTTCCATGTTTCCACATTTCTAAATGAGCTGGAAACAGCTTCTTTCCCGGTTCACAGGCGGCTGTATGTTAAGGTGACAAAATATTGCACATTTGGCGACAGGTTCAGACTTTGCTTTTGCTCACAAGATGCTCCTTCGTATTAAGATTAGGCCACAGGAGGATAATGTAGCACTTGGGCAGGAAGATGCAGCCCAGCAGCCCAGCACTGGAGGCCAAGATGGAGAACACCTGCACGGCCACCATGTACTTGCCCCTTGTGCTCAGGTAGGTGGGGACGAAGGACACCCAGACACTGCAGAAGACCAGCATGCTGAAGGTGATCAGCTTGGCCTCGTTGAAGGCCCCGGGCAGCTTCCTGGCCAGGAAGGCCACCGTGAAGCAGACGGCGGCCAGGAACCCCATGTAGCCGAGGGCAGCATAGAACAAGGCCACAGAGCCTTCGTTACACTTCAGAATGATCTGACCTGCCTGGGAGTACATGTCTGAGTCAGGGAAGGGGGGAGCAGTAGCCAGCCAGAGAGTGCAGAGGAGAAGCTGGACACCAGAACAGGAGAGGACGATGGCATTGGCCAGGCTCTTCCCCAGCCAGTCCCTGGCCCTGTTGCCCGGCTTGGTGGCCAGGAAGGCCAGCACCACAGTGATCGTTTTGGCCAACAGAGAGGAGATGGCGACCGAGAAGATGATGCTGAAGGCCGCTTGTCGGAGGGGGCAGGTGGCCTTCCTTGGCAGGCCAATGAAGAGGAGGGTGGAGAGGAAGGAGAGCAGCAGGGAGACGAGGAGGATGAGGGAGAGGTCCCGGTTGTTGGCCTTGACGAGTGGCGTGTCGAGGTACTTCAGGAAGACAGTGAGGACACATCCTGTTGCTGCGGACAAGAAGATGGCAGTGGCCATGAGGGCGATCCCCAGCAGCTCATCATAGCAGAGGAAGGTGATGGACTTGGGGACGCATCCATTCCGGTCCTGGTTCGGGTGCTGGTCATCCTCACACTTGCTGCAGCGCTCTGCATCTGGACAGGAGCAAAGACAGGCCACCCTGATGCTCTGGCTGGAATCTGATGCATCATGAAGTCGCTGAGCGCTCTGCTGTGGCTGCCACCCATGGTCACATGTACAGTATGCATCATGTAATTAGGACTGCTGGTATCGTAGGAGCCATCCATGCCCCCCGCTGGCCTGTGTGGTGCATGCACTGGGATCATGCCGCTTTGGGACCTTCCCTGATCAGAAGATCTTTGGACGCCTCATGGAAGGCCTGAGGTGATGGGAGATAGCAGGGAGCAGTGCAGGTGCATGCGCTCAGCCCACACTCACTGATGTGCCTGTGTAGCTCGGCACAGCTTCTGCTCCTGGCTTTGGCTGAGCTGGGGAAGGGCTGTGGCACGGGAGTCCCCCCTGAAGGGATGCTGTCCTCTCCTTTTTATTCGGGGATACGACTGTGGCGGCCCCTCCAAGGACATACCTTGCTTTAGAGGGCCTACCTGGGCCCATGCAAACCTGCTATCATGTGGGTGTCCTGGAATATGCCCCATCATCCACAGCTGGCATGTGTGGTCCTGCATGTGCCTACCCAGGCTTGATGGATCTGTGCGAAAGGCTAGAGACCCCGGTAGTGGGAAGGGCTCCTCCACGCAGCCCAGTCCTGCACCCTGTAAGACAACTCTATGGGACTGAATTTTGGCAAATCACACCCATCCCTGGGGCTTCCCCATCTCTCAGGCACCCACCTTCCTGAGAAGAGACGGTCCCTTCTGGGCAGGGGGCACAAGCGTAGCAGCAGACAAGCGCTCCTTCCTGGACCACCTTGATGAATCCTGGGCGGCAGTTCTCCACACACCTGGACTGGGGCAGGGTCTGGGGGCAAAGACAGACCATGCTTGGGGCAGCTTTCCCACAGAAAAGGGGGCAGAGCTGGAAGGCTGTCGGAGCCCTCCGGAGTCCTTTTGCCTAAAGCCCAAAAATGTACAACGGAACGAGCAGCCTGGCCTCTTGCCTGCCACTTGCCTGCCTCCCTCCATCCCCTGCCAGCCTCCCTTGGTTTTTCCCTCCTGTCATGCTCCATGGAGCAGGCAAGGACCAGGATGAGGGACCGTCCTCCTGTGGACTCTCCATCAGAGCCTCAGAAGCAGGGCCTGTGCCGCCAGTGTCCAGAGGTGATCCATTCGGCGCCCAGCTGTGGAGCAGGCTGGGCAAGGATGCTCCCCTCCCTGGATCCGGAAGACAAAGGCTGGTGGAAGAGACTGCAGGGCTGCAGTGTCTGGGCCTGGGCTGCCCCTGCTGGGTGGGCTGGGCCAAGTCTGGCCTCGCTCAGAACTCTGAAACCGCTCAGAGCACCTTTCCTGGGCAGTGCACCATGGGAATGAGGGAGCCTGGGTTCACCAGGGGAGGGTTGGGGAGCCAGAAATCGGGGCGTTGCCCTCACCTGGTTGAGCCAATTGGGCCACAGGTCGATGACAACCTGGAGGTCGGTGGATCCCTCGCTCCTTTCCATGCTCCCAAACGACACCCTGGCAATGGATTTATTGGCTAACTTGACCCAGTTCACAAGGTCAAAGTTGGCTGCCAGTTCTCCGCTCTCGTCCACATAGACACCGTCCACGGAGTGGTTGTGAAGCTGGGAGTCCCTCAGGAATGGGTGGAGCTGGGGGGCAGAGGAGGGGCCATGCTGAGGGGGCCAGAATCATCTCCCAACCCATTGCTTCTGCCGCCTTGTTCTGGTGTCTGCCTGGTCCATGGCCAGTCCCTGGTCCAAGTGCCTGGGCTGGCCTCTCCACACTTGCCAGGGCCCACTTCACCCTCGGTCCCTCGCCCCGTTTGGATTGGAGAAGCCATGGGACATCCACTCCTCACTTGCACACAGCTGCTGCCTCCCA
The DNA here is from genome assembly GCA_023646645.1 of Varanus salvator macromaculatus. Classification (NCBI taxonomy): domain Eukaryota; kingdom Metazoa; phylum Chordata; class Lepidosauria; order Squamata; family Varanidae; genus Varanus; species Varanus salvator. The sequence goes on along the minus strand of JAIXND010000841.1, from coordinate 88,628 downwards.
GGAACCACCACAGCCGTTGCTTGCCAAGGTCCCACCTGGTGCCGGCTCTGCAAGCTGGAGGGGCCCTCTTTTCAGGGGCTGGGAGGAAAGGCAGCCGCTGCCCCCAGCACCAAGGCCATTGCTTGCCAAGCTCCCACCCTGGTGCTGGGTCTGCAAGATCAGGGCCCCCTGCCATCACGTGAAGTGTATACAGACACCCAGGGGCACTCGAGGGGGCTAGCAAGTTTAGCAGTTCAGCCAAACTCAGTAAGGTTTTCCACCCATCCCTCAGCAATGTTCTCTTTCTGATGTAAAAGGCACAATTCGTCTTTGTCAAGGGTGCTTCTTGGAAACACTGGAGTTCTTACTCCTGGTTTAAAGAGCGTTCAGGTGGAATAGAAATAGAGAAGCAGGCGAGTCAGAAGGGGCCTTCCGGACAATCTAGTCTGACCCCCAGATCCGGTCAGCTCCACTCATGACATGCCTCCCATATGAATTTCCAGCCTGTCCTTAAGCAACCTCATCAATGTCCTCAGGGTCATGACTGTCAGGAAGTGCTTCCTGGCATCCAAATTGAACCTCGGTTCTGTAGGCTTGGCTCCATTGGAGCGTGTCCTGCCTTCCTCTGCAGGGGAGAACAGGTCTCTACCCACCACCGTGTGACACCCCCTCACATACCTGTATGTCCCCAACAGATCTACTCACAGCCTCCTCTACTCCAGGCTGAAAAGAGCCAGTTCCCTCAGTCTTGCTTTGTACAGCTTTCCCTGCAATCTGGCCACCAAGCTTGTGGCCCTAAGCTGCACTGACTCTAACCTGGCCATATCCTTCCTGTAATGAGGGGCCCAACTCCAGCCACGCTTCCCATCACCTGCACTTATGACAGGCATTCCGATGCCCCAAGTGCAAGACATGGGCTTATCCACCTTGAACACCATCCTGTTCTCTCCTGCCCACCTGCACAGCCTGCCCAGATCCGTTTTGATTGAGAGTACCTGCTCCTCAGTGGTAGCCAGCACCCAAAGCGAGGGGGATGGAGCTGCTGACCTCACCCACGGACCCGCTTATCCCCCCAATTTTGCCCCCCAGAGCTGAATCCAACAAGACAGAAAGCCGTGGGAAACAAGGTGGGGAGCCAGGCGGGGAGCCACACCTGGCCGTTCACACTCGGACGCAGATGCACAGGGAAAGGGGCATGTGCCCCACCGAAGGGTGCACGGGCTGCTCAGCAGGGGCTGTTTCCAGGTGGACTACTCCTTCGGGGATGGAGAGGAGCCACAGAGATTGCTGCCTTCTTACATTGCATCTCACCGCAGATTCACAGATAGGAAATCCTACATGGACAGGGCAGAATTTTTTGGACAAGCAGGGACCTCTGAAATGGGGAGGGGTGTACCTGCCACGAAGGCAGCCTTTGGACCCCCAGCTGGCCTTGGCCTGCCAGCGGCCTCCCTGTGGGTTGGGACCTGGCAGCAGCATCCATGGCATGGGCCACAGCCTGGATCGAGCTGTAGATGACGTGGCTGTCTAGAGCCAGGATGCTCTCTGCCTCCTCCTGGGAAGGGGAATCCTGGTCCTCCCTTTCCCAGCATCTTGTCCAGCCCTTCACGGAACGTGTGTGCTTTGAGTAGGAGCAGCTAAATGCTTTCACGGCAAATTTCTTGAAGGCAGAGAAAAAGGACAGAGAATCCACTGAGGTTCTCCTTCTATTGGTCCGGATGAAGAAGGAAAAAAAGCCGAGGATGTGTTGAAAAGAGATTCCATGGCTCAACTCCAGGGTGAGGTCCCATAAGGCGGTGGTAATCCAGACTTTCCCTACGATGGGTTTCATGCCCGCGACAATTAATCTCTGCATGATGTCTATTCCATTCAGGAAGGACCTTGTCTCTGCGCAATAGAGAAGGACGTTGGCTTGGTTCCACTTGTGGAAGGAAGGATGGCGGACCACCACAGCGTGCATTGTGAGTCCAGGGATCCGCTCCGTGAAAGCAACGCAGATGCCGCTCCGGGCGAGCTCTGGCTCCAGGGTCCGGGTGCACCTCTCTCCGTTGTCGGTGTCTGGAGCCAGGAGACCCGTCATGGTCCACCTGAAGTGCAGCAGCAGCTGGGCAATCCCCCGGTACTGGCTCCCTTCCTTGGGGACCATGTAGTAGAAGTAGGGGAACTGGGTTTTGTCACTCAGAACGTGAGAAACAAACGCGTGATTGACCTGGAAGGAGAGGTAGAGGTGGGTGGTTGGCTTGCTTCAAAGCCCAGTTTCCATTCTCCTAGGCTACCAGGTCTGACTCAGGGCTGCAGCTGGCTGGGCTCATCATATGCCTACGAATTTCATGTCCAGCCTGTGCTTGGACATGCTCCCCAATGGGACCTCACCCACCTTCCCTGGAAGCCCACTCCATAGCTTGGGGTCCTGACTGTCAGGAATTGCTTTCTGGCATCCAAGTTGAACCTGGGTTCCATGCGCTTGGTTCAGTTGGAGCACATCCTGCCTCCTCTGCAGTGAAAAGAAAGTCATGTCCCACCTCCGTGTGACACCCCCCATGTACATATATGTTGCCAACAAATTGGTGGAACTGAGCACAATACTCCAGTTGCGGGCGCACCAGAGTCATACAGAGTGGTGATAATACCTCTCCCGATCTAGAAGCCACAGTTCACTGCATTAGTTGCATGATTCTCATTGAGAGCTGGATTCGTATTCCCCAAATGACCCATGTGCACTAAACTGCACATCCAGTTCAGAGCCTCCCAAACACTGCCTCCTTTGATGGACAGAAGAGGTGCCTGTTGAGGTCATTGGGAGAATGCCTTGAATTTTTGGGGGATCTCCCAAAGTAGATGCTGGATATGTCCCTCGTTGGCCCACCTGTGGGATTTTGTAGGTGCCCAGGAGGAAGGACACCTGGGTGGAGATGTCCGCGTCCGCCCCCTCCAGCACTGCCAGTGGGAGGCCTTCCTCTGCTCCACAGCCGTAGTTGGGAATGTTGGCCCGGCCCGGTGAAAGCAGGTCCAGCAGGGCCCCCGAGGTCATGGGGGCTTGGAAGTAGTTGTCATGGACACTGTAGCCGAGGGTGAGGTTGGGCAGGAGCGCGGTGTCCCGGTTGATGTCGTGGGTGGCAAACAGGAAGGATAGGCTCTTCCAGTATTCCGTGTTTCCTCTGGAAAGGAAAGGGTCTGGTCACCCCCTGCAGCACATTCCAGGCTGCATCACAAACATTTTCTAGCTCTCCTGCTCTAGAACTTTCCCCAGTCTCACCCTGATTCCAGGAGCAAGCGCAGAGCATGGCAGCCCTTCCCAGCGGCATGGCTGGGCTGTTTCTGGTGCATTGTGGGGAAGAAGGGAGTCTGGGTCAGTGCTCCTGCACCTGCTGCCCTGGTCCTTCATGCCCCTGACCAGGGAGGTGGCTGTAGAAATCTTCAGGTGCCACCCCTCCCGTTGAGCAAGGGGGAAGCAGCTGCAGGAAAGCTTGCAGGAGCAACCAAGGAGACTCCCCAGCCGTGGTGAACTGCAACAAGCAGGCATGCTTTGCTTTCTTACCTAAGAACTACCTTTCCTACATTTGCCACAGCTGCAAGCTGCTGGCCTTCTGAAAAGAAAAGCTGGCAGCACTGGAGCCACAAGGGTCCAGTCTCTCAATGACAAGAGAAGACAAAGAGTTTTTAGGCAGGACGGAGGAGCTGCAACCGCTCAGTGGAGTCCAGAAGCAAGAAGAGCACCTGCAGCTGAGGCAGTAGAAGAGGTGCCCGAGGGAAGGGAAAGCGAGGAGACTCCCTAGAACAAATGGCAGATGCAGAAGAAGTAGAAGGAGCTCTGCGGCAAGGGAAACAGCGGGACTCTCAACCCACTTTAAGTTCCTTGAGGAAGGGACCAGTCAGAAACCAACTGTGCAAGAACTACGCAATAGATGGGGTACCTTCAACAAAGAGGCAAAAGGCCAATCAAGACAGAAAAAGGTTAGCACACTTGGCAAAAAAAAGGAGAAGGGTGCGATTGTGAATTTCCTCTTCTGTAGGATGGAAAAATATGTATTTTGTGATGACCGAGAGAATTGCCAAGTGTGCAGTCTCCCCGGTGCCAAGATGAAAGATGTGACCAAGTTCAGTCAACTTATACAGCCCACTGACAAATATGCAAAGGGCCACTGGGATGGCGGCTGGTTTGCAGGGAAAGCCATATGGGGAGAGGCTGAGGGAGCTGGGTCTCTTCAGCCTGGAGAGGGGGAGACTCAGAGGGGACCTGTTAGTGACATCCAGGTACATGACGGGGTGCTACACAGAGGTGGGGCATGGCCATTTCCCCCATCAGTGAAGGGCAGGACACGTTCCAATGGAGCAAAGCTCAGGGAAGCCAGATGTAGGGTGGATGCCAGGAAGTACTTCCTGATGTTTAAGTCTCCTAAGTTAAGGGTATGGAATGGACTTCCATGAGAGGTGGTGGAGGCTTCACCAGTGTGGGTGTTCAAGGGTAGGCTAGACGTGCACATGGTAGGCATGTCATGAGCAGAGCCAGCTGGAGCCGGGGGTCAGACTAAATGGCCTGGGAGACCCCTTCTGACTCACTCTGTTTCTCTGTTTCAAAGTTTTCCACATGGGAACTAACAACATTGGCATGAGGAGCTTTGATGAAATCACATCAGACTGCAAAGCTCTAGGATTGGACGAAAAAACCGCAGGGGCCCAGAAAGTCTTCTCCCCAATCCTGTTGGGAAAAGAAAAATCCTTCAGGTGAATGACTGGCTATGGTTGTGGTGCTGTGAATGGAGATTTGGATTCTGGGAGCCCATTCTAAGGCTCCTGAAAGACCCTAAAATTAAACCTATATGGGAGAGAGATTTGCAGCAAGGCAGACCATCACCAGGCAGCAACCTATGTATTTCAAGAGAGAAAAAACCTCAAGCAGGGCCCAGCACCAGTCTCCCCAAAAAACGTAGGAAGAAAACCAGGGCACAGCGAGAATGAACTCTACTTTCATTAATGATGTCTCTACTTCAGTGCCCAGAGGATGAGAAACAAGCAGCATGAGCTTGAGCCGATAGTACATGAGGGCAGTCATGATCTTATGGGAATAACTGAAACTTTGTGGGACGACTCGTTTGACCAGAACTCTACAACTGAGGGATACAACCAGTTCAAGAAAAATAGAAAGGACCAACTGGGAGGTGGAGTCACACTACACCATGTCTCTGTGTCTCCATGAGAGACACAGATACTGCAGAGAAATACAGGAAGGGGAACTTCGTAGCCCCATCAAAACCACTTGGCTCAATTTAAAGGGTGCAAACAATAAGAAAAACATAGTTATTGGTGTCTATTGCCCTCCACCCAGTCAGAAAGAGGACAAGGACGCAGTCTTCGAAAAGCAATTTGCAGGAAGAGATGCAGGAAAGATGCAGGAAAGCTAGGAAGCATGCAGAGGAGGGCAAGAGACACGATGCAGGGTTTGGAAACAGTGCCTGGTGAGGAGAGATTGAGGGACCCGCGCATGTTCCGCCATGAGAAGAGAAGACTGAGGTGGGACATGAGATTCCTCTAGAAGTCCCTCTCAGGCTGTCACAAAGAGGGTGGAGAAGGTGAGGGACACACACGCACAGGGTGGACCTGCAGAGTCCTGGAAGTTGCCAAAGCAGAGAAAGCAGGGGATGTCCTGCCAGGGCAGAGCACCAGAAGGCACATGCGTTTGTGCAAGGAGGTGCCACCAGGGAACCAGAGAATCAAAGACACATGCTGAGCCATGTCTCAATAGGTGCGCCAAGCCTGGCACTACAGAAACCTGTGCTGTATTAGAAGGAAGGAGCCAGCCTGGAGCAGAGGGCCCATGAAAGCCCTGCAGGATCAGGGCAAAGGTCCCCCTGTAGAGCACTACACACAACCAGCGGCAGCCCCATATCCACAGAATTCCTCCAGCGGGATGCGGACAAGACCTCCACCTGCCCGGCGCCTCTGCGACTGGTGCACGCAGGGTTGCCCTTCTCCGGAAGGTGGTGGCACGTGACCAGCAGGGCTGGTAGCCCTCAGAGCCGCCCCGATATGAATCTGTCCGATCCCAGGCAGTGAACGCCACCATTTGACTAGATGCTGAGTGATGGAGGACTTCCCTTTGCCTGTCCTAAACCTCCTGCCCATCATATTCACCGGATCACCCTGGGTTCAAGTGCTTTGGGTGGGGAAGGAGAATGTTCAGTCACTTGCCCTTTCCTAAGCTGGACTGGCCCAGTTGTCATGGGGCTCCACAGAGGGGGTTGCTCCACCCCTTGGTTCCTGTGGAGGGACCCTGCTGGGGCAGCTGGATGAGCTCCGAGCCACTTTGTGTCAGAGCCAATATACAACACCCTGGGAGACGAGCCAAGGCATTTCAGTCACAGGGGAATACAGAAGGGACCCCCTCCCACCCCCGCAACGGAGCGCAGGATCTGAAGTGCGGCCACCTCCACTGACGTCCTGCAGCAGGCGACCCTCCGCCCCCACACCCTCACCAAGACGGCTGCTCCGTTGCCCCGCAGCTCCCTCCTTTGGGATGCTCAGCTACACGGGGCTTCCTGGGCATTTGGCTGCCTTGCCCAGTCCCAAGGGAGTAGCCCTGCCTGGCTCATGCCTGGACCGCCGCGGGGGCCACAGGTGGCTCTTCAGGCACTGAGCCTCCTCATCTCCGGTCTGTCTCCTGCAGGCACTCCGCCTGGCCCTCTCTACTCCACAGAGGAAAGGGGCGCAGGAGCTGCTCGTGCTGCCGAGCAAGGAGTAGCCTCTTGGGACGCAGCCGGAGACAAAGACAGGCAGCGGCCCTTGCAGAGGGACAGGCAGAGGTGCAGAGCAAGCAGGGACAGCTCCATCCACACAGTGACTCACACGCGTGCCTGTACGGAGGGTGCCTGGCTGAAGGCGCAGGGCTGGAAGAAGCCGGCTGTGGCCGAGACGAGCCCGCCGAGCAGCAGCTCCCCCGGCCTGCAGTGGTTGCGCGGATCCAGCCCGGCCCGCCCAAGGTGCAGCGCACACTTGGCTGCTGGCACCGCGCTGCTTCCCGGGGGCGGCAGCAGCAGGAGCAACAGCAGCAGCAGCATCCAGGGCATGCCTGGGCAGCAGTGGCAGGAAAGGGGGAAGGCACAGACGCGACCAGCCAACACACACACACAACACTCCCAGCCCTATCCTCCTCCCAGCTCCTAGGGAGGCAGCGGGTACTTTTATGCTCCGGGCAGGCTGGCGTCACCCCTGCGGCTCTGGGATCCCATGTTTCTGTCAGGGAACGGAGAGCCCGTTTCTGTCACAGGGAGCCCCCTGGGGCCTTGGCAAGCAGAGTGAAAATGACAGTGATTTGGGTGATTGCAAGGGAAGGTGCACGGTCGAGCAAAGCATGCTTGAAGCCCTGGGGGTGGTGGGTGCAGGGCATCCACGCCAGCTGGAATTGCCATGGGGGCAGATGGGCACGGGCCTGGCCTTTGGCCCTGGACACCCTCACAGGAGCCACGCTTCTGGCACGTGGGCAAATGCACAGTTTGGGATCTTGAGGCTGGATGAGCTGTGTTTTGGAGGTGAAGAGGAATTCAGCAGTAAGGAAATAGTGGCAGAGAAACTTCCAGGACTGTCGTCTGCTGTCCAAGGTAGTCATGCATAATAGGGGATTGTCCCTGGGCCCAGGAGACTCCCGGCACACTTGGGCAACACTCACTACCTGCAGCCGCTTCTGTCAGGCTTCAGACCTGGTCTGGGAGCAGAAACCATCTTGGCTGCCCTGTGGCTGACCTTTGCCAGGGGAGAGACAGTGCAGTGTGACCCCGCTTGGTCTCCTGGACCCCTCACCGGCTTTTGACACTGAAGACAGATTCAGGTGTTCCAGACCTGGCACCCTTTGCCCAGTGAAGCACAGCCAGAGTGGGAGGTATAAAGCTGCATTTTATTCTCAAGAGTAAAGTTTGGTCACAGCAAAACCCAAGCACAGGGCAGAGCCCCCTTGTATATTCCTGCCGGCCAGGGAGTACCAAGGCTGAGGCTGCCTTCCCTCTGTGCTGAGAAAGCCTATCTTTTCCTTCTCCGAAGGAGATCCTAGCCACATCTAGGACAGCTGGGACCCCCCGGGCATGGAATGGGCTTCCAAGGGAACTGATTGACGCCCCTCGGTGAAGGTGCTCAAGGACAGGCTGGACATGCACATAGTAGGCATGCCATGAGCAAAGCGAGCTGGAAATAGGGGCAGGCTAGATGGCCTGGGTGGCCCCTGCTGACTATCTCAGTTTCCATGTTTCTACATTTCTAAATGGCCAGTTGGAAACAGCTGCTTTTTCTGCTCCCAGCCTGCTATATGGGGAGCTGGCAGGATATCTGGCACCTGGTTACAGATTCAAACTTTGCTTTTGCTCACAAGATGCTCCTTCATGTTCAGATCCGGACGCAGGAGGATAATGTAGCACTTGGGCAAGAAGATGCAGCCCAGCAGCCCAGTGCTGGAGGCCATGATGGAGAAGACCTGGACGGCCACCATGTACTTCCCCTTGGTGCTCAGGTAGGTGGGTACGAAGGACACCCAGACACTGCAGAAGACCAGCATGCTGAAGGTGATCAGCTTGGCCTCGTTGAAGGCCCCGGGCAGCTTCCTGGCCAGGAAGGCCACTGTGAAGCAGATGGAGGCCAGGAAGCCCATGTACCCGAGGGCAACATAGAACAAGGCCACAGAGCCTTCATTGCACTGCAGGACGATCTGCCCAGCCTGGGAGTGCATGTCAGAGTCAGGGAAGGGGGGAGCAGTAGCCAGCCAGAGAGTGCAGAGGAGAAGCTGGACACCAGAACAGGAGAGGACGATGGCATTGGCCTGGCTCTTCCCCAGCCAGTCCCTGGCCCTGTTGCCCGGCTTGGTGGCCAGGAAGGCCAGCACCACAGTGATCGTTTTGGCCAACAGAGAGGAGACAGCGACTGAGAAGATGATGCTGAAGGCCGCTTGTCGGAGGGGGCAGGTGGCCTTCCTTGGCCGGCCAACAAAGAGGAGGGCAGAGAGGAAGGAGAGCAGCAGGGAGACGAGGAGGATGAGGGAGAGGTCCCGGTTGTTGGCCTTGACGAGTGGCGTGTCGAGGTACTTCAGGAAGATGACGAGGACACATCCCGTGGATGCAGACAAGAAGATGGCAGTGGCCATGAGGGCAATCCCCAGCAGCTCATCATAGCAGAGGAAGGTGATGGACTTGGGGACACATCCATCCCGGTCCTGGTTGGGGTGCTGGTCATCCATACACTTGCTGCAGCGCTCTGCATCTGAGCAAGAGCAAAGACAGGCCACTCTGACGCTCTGGGTGGCATCTGGTGCTCCGCAAAGTCGCCAAGTGCTCTGCTGTGGCTGCCAGGCACGGTCACACGTGCCGTATGCATCATGTGTTTAGGACTTCTGAAGAAGCAGGGACTTCCCATGGCCTTCAGCTGGCCCATGCGGGATCTGCACCGGGATCACGCCGCTTTTGGGTCTTCCCTGAGCAGAGGGTCCTTGTCTTCTGGAACCCCCCTGCATGGCTGGCCACACGCTCCTGCCCCAGACTCTGGCTGAGCCGGGGAAGGGCTGTGGCACATTAGCTCTTCCCGAATGGATGCGGCCCTCTCCTTTTCATTAGGGAATCTCGCTGTGGTGGTCGGCCGAGGACAGACCTTGCCTCAAAGGGCTTCCCTGGGCCTTCTCAAACCTGCTGTCATGTGGGTGTCCTGGAATATGCCCTATCTTCCGCAGCTGGCATGTGTGGCCCTGCATGTGCCTAGACAGGGTTGATGGACCTGTGTGAAAGGCTGGAGACCCTGGCAGTGGGAAGGGCTTCTCCATGCGGCCCAGTCCCGCACCCTTTTCAACAACTCTCGGAAACTGCGTTTTGGTGAATCGTTCCCCTCCCCAGGGCTCCCCCATCCCTGGGGCACCCACCTTCCTGGACAGAGATGGTCCCTTCAGGGCAGAGGGCACAGGCGTAGCAGCAGACAAGCGCTCCTTCCTGGACCACCTTGACGAATCCCGGGCGGCAGCTCTCCACACACCTGGACTGGGGCAGGGTCTGGGGGCAAAGATAGACCATGCTTGGGGCAGCTTTCCCACAGAAAAGGGGGGCAGAGCTGGAATGCTGCTGGGGCCCTCCGGAGTCCCTTTGCCTAAAGTCCGGAGAGGGGCCACAGAGCAGCAGTCTGGCCTCTTGCCTGCCACTTGCCCACCTCCCTTTATCACTTGCCGGCCCCCCTTGGTCTTTCCCTCCATGGGGCAGGCAAGCTCCGTGGTGATGGACTGATCTCTTGAGGATTCTCCATCAGAGCCTCGGTAGCAGGGCCCCTGCCCCCTGTGTCTGGAGGCGATTTCTTTGGTGCCCATCCATGGAGCAGGCTGGGCATGGACCCTCCTCACTCTGGATCCAGAAGATCAGGGGCTGGTGGAAGATCCTGTGCAGCTGCAGTGCCCAGGTCGGGGCTGCCCCTGCTGGATGGGATGGGCCAAGTCCGGCCTCGCTCAGTGCTCTGGAACCGCTTGGAGCATCCTTCCTGGCAAGGAAGACTGGGCCCCCCAAACGAGAGTGTGGGAGCCAGAAAGGCGGGCATTGCACTCACCTGGTTGAGCCACTCGGGCCACGAATCAACAGCAACCTGGGGGCCGGCGGATCCCTCGTGCCTTTCCATGCTCCCAAATGTCACCCTGGTGACCGATCTATTGGCTAACTTTACCCAGTTCACGAGGTCAAAGTTGGCCGCCAGTTCTCCGCTTTCATCCATGTAGACCCCGTCCACAGAGCGGTTTTGCAGCTGGGGATTTCTCAGGAATGGGTGGAGCTGTGGAAAAGAGGAAAGGCTGGCACTGTGGGGGCCAGAATATGCTTCCGACCACTCGATTCGGCTGGCTTGCACTGGAGTTCGTCTGGTGCCCGGCCGGTCCCAGCTCTGGGTGCCTGGGCTGGCCTCCCCACGCTTGCCAAGGCCTGCTACCCCCTCGTTCCTTGCCTCCTTTGGAATGGGGAAGCTGAGTGACCTGCACCCCTTGCTCTGCCTCAGCACCCCTCCAGGGTTGCCAGACTGGGCTGAGTGGGGGCAAGCCAGCCACTGCCCCCGGTCTTCAGAGCCATTGCCTCCCAGGAACCACCATGACCAGCACTCGCCAAGGTCCCACCCTGGTTCCAGGTTTGCCAGCAGGAGGGCTCCCAGCTGGCACAGCGGGGAGGGACACGCCAAGGGTGCCAGAGTGAGGCAGCAGGCACAAGCACCTGAATAGGGCTGTGGCCCGTCCCAGGACCAGACACCAGTTCAGCCCACCTCAGGAAGCTTTTCCGCGCATCACTCAGCAATGCCGTCATACTTATGCAGAAGACCACATAGGCGTTTGCAGGAATCAGTGGCGCTCATGCATCTTGTTACCAAAGTGTTCAGGTGGAATAGAAACAGAAGCAGACCAAGTCAGAAGGGGTCTCCTTGGCTGTCTAGTCTGACCCCGGCTCTAGCCAGCTCCACTCACAACATGCCTACCATGTGCATGCCCAGCATATTCCTGAAAATCCTCACTGATGGGGTCTCAATGGCCTCACGTGGGAGCCCATTCCACACCCTCAGGGTCCAAACTGTCAGGAAGTGCTTCCTGGCATCCAAATGGAACCTGGATTCCCTGAGTTTTGCTCCATTGGAGGCGTCCAGCCTTCCTCTGCAGGGGACGTCTCAACCTGCCTCCATGTGACATCCCCTCACATACCTGCATGTCGCCAACATATCCCTTCTGAGTCTCCTCTTGTCCAGGCTAAAGAGACCCTGTTCCCTCAGTCTCGCCTCACACGGCATCCCCTGCAAACCGGCCACAAACGTTGTGGCCCTACGATAGACTGACTCTAACCTGGCTATATCCGCCCTGTACCGAGGAGTCCAACTCCAGCCACTTGTCCCCTAACCTGTACTTATGACACCCATTCCTATGCTCCAAGAGCAAGACCTTGCACTTATCCACCTTGGACACCATCCTGTTGTTTCCTGCCCACTCCCATAGTCTGCCCTGATCCTTTTGGATATGGAGTACCTGCTCCTCAGTTATAGCCAGCACCCTAAGCAAGGGAGACAGGGCAGCTGGCAACAGCCCAGGGACCGGCCCATCGTCTCAACTTTGCCCTCTGGAGCCACATCCAACAAGACAGAGAGAGACCTTGTGCCACGCCTGGCCAGCCAGACGGACATGGAGAAGGGGCGTTTCCCTGTTGCACCATGGAGGTGCTGTTCAGGAGTGGCTCTGGCCAGGTGGGCTGCTCCTTCGAGGTCGGAGAGAAGCCATGGGGATTCCTGCCTGATTACATTACATTCCACCACAATTACTCAGATTGGAAATCTGAGGCAGTTGTTCATAAAGGGCAGAATTGTCCAGTCCAGCAGGGACCTCTGAAATGGGGAGGGGCATACCTGCCATGGCTGCAGCCTTTGGACACCTAGCCTTCCTTGGTCTGCCAGCGCCCTCCCCTTGGCTCGGGACATGGAAACCGCATTCATGGCACGAGCCACAGTCTGGACCGAGCTGTAGATGACGTGGCTGTCCAGAGCCAGGATGCTCTCTGCCTCCTCCTGGGAAGGGGACACCAGGTCCTGCCTCTCCCAGCATCTTGTCCAGCCCTTCACAGAACGTGTGTGCTTTGAGTAGGAGCAGCTAAATGCTTTCACTGCAAATTTCTTGAAGGCAGAGAAAAAGGACAGAGAATCCACCGAGGTTCTCCTTCTATTGGTCCGAATGAAGAAGGAAAAAAAGCCGAGGATGTGTTGAAAAGAGATTCCATGGCTCAAATCCAGGGTGAGGTCCCACACGGCAGTGGTAATCCAGACTTTCCCTACGATGGGTTTCATGCCCGAGACAATTAATCTCTGCATAACATCTATTCCATTCAGGAAGGACCTTGTCTCTGCACAATAGAGAAGGACGTTGGCTTGGTTCCACTTGTGGAAGGAAGGAGGGCGGATCACCACAGCCTCCATCGTGAGTCCCGGGATCCGCTCTGTGAAAGCAATGCAGATGCCGCTCCGGGCGAGCTCCGGCTCCAGGGTCCGGGTGCACCTCTCTCCGTTGTCGGTGTCTGGAGCCAGGAGACCAGTCATGGTCCACCTGAAGTGCAGCAGCAGCTGGGCAATCCCCCGGTACTGGCTCCCTTCCTTGGGGACCATGTAGTAGAAGAAGGGGAACTGGGTTTTGTCACTCAGAATGTGAGAAACAAATGCATGATTGACCTGGAAGGAGAGGGTGAGGTGGGTGGTTGGCTTGCTTCAAAGCCCACTTTACGTTCGTCGTTGGATATCTCTGAGCCCGGGCAGCATCAGCCCTTCTTTCCAGGGGAATTTGCCCTGGATGGGGGACACCAGGTTCCTGGGGGTGTCCAGAGTCATCCCTTTCAGTCAGCTGCCTGTATGCCCCCACCCTGCCCAGTTTCCTAAATGGAAAACCAAACACCCCATCATGGATCACTGCCTTGCCAGGGCGAAGGGGATTGTGTAATTCAGAAGAAGTACCCAAGACAGGTCATAGCAGAGAGCTCTGACAAAGGGTGATCCACTGGAGAAGGAAATGACAACGCACTCCAGTATCTTTGCCATGAAAACCCATGGACAGTACCCAAAGACAAAAAGATATGATGTTGGAAGATGAGCCCCTCAGGTCGGAATGTGTCCAATATGCTACTGGGGAAGAGCGGAGGGCTAGTACTAGTAGCGCCAGAAAGAATGAAGCGACTGAGTCAAAGCTGAAAGGACACTCAGTTGCCGATGTATCTGGTGGTGAGAGGAGAGTTCGATGCTGCAAAGATCTATACTCCATAGGAACCTGGAATGTAAGATCCATGAATCAAGGCAGATGTGGTCAAACAAGAGATGACAAGACTGAACATGTACATCTTAGGAATCAGTGAACTAAAATGGACAGGCATGGGTGAATTTAGTTCAGATGACCATCAGGTATACTACTGCGGGCAAGAATCCCTCAGAAGAAATGGAGTAGCCTTCATAGCCAATAAAAGAGCAGGAAAAGCAGTACTGGGGTACAACCTCCAAAATGACAGAATGATCTCAGTTTGAATCCAAAGCAAACCATTCAACATCACAGTAATCCAAGTCTATGCCCCAACCACTGGTGCTGAAGAGGCTGAAGTTGACCAGTTCTATGAAGGCCTACAACACCTTCTAGAATTAACACCCAAAAATGATGTCCTTATCATCATGGGGGATTGGAATGCCAAAGTAGGAAGCCAAAAGATAACTGGAATAACAGGCAAGTTTGGCCTTGGAGTACAAAATGAAGCAGGGCACAGGCTGGTAAAATTTTGTCAAGAGAATACGATGGTCATAGCAAACACTCTTTTCGAACAACCCAAGAGAAAACTCTACACATGGACATCAGCAGACGGTCAACACAGAAATCAGATTGACTGTGCTCTGCAGCCAAAGATGGAGAAGCTCTATACAGTCAGTAAAAACTAGACCAGGAGCAGACTGTGGTTCAGATCATGAGCTTCTTGTTGCAAAATTTAGGCTTACATTGAAGACAGTAGGGAAAAGCACTTGGCCACTCAGGTATGACCTAAATTATATCCCTGATGAATATACAGTAGAGGTGACAAACAGGTTTAAGGGACTAGATCTGATAGTCAGAGTACCTGATGAACTATGGATGGAGGTTCACAACATTGTGCATAAAGTAGCAACTAAAACCTTCCCAAAGAACAAGAAATGCAAGAAAGTGAAATGGCTGTCTGAGGAAGCTTTACAAATAGCTGAAGAAAGACGTGAAAGGCAAGGGAGAAAGAGAAAAAAACACCCAAATAAATGCAGAATTCCAGATTATAGCTAGTGGAGATAAGAAAACCTTCTTAAATGAACAGTGCAAAGAAATAGAAGAAAACAATAGAATAAAGAAGACGAGAGATCTCTTCAAGAAAATTGGAGATATGAAAGCAGGTTTTCAGGCAAAGATGCCATGATAAAGGACAAAAATGGCAGGGACCTAACAGAGGCAGAAGACATTAAGAAGAGGTGGCAAGATTACACAGAAGAACTATACAAGAAAGAGCTTAACATCCCTGATAAGCACAATGGGGTGGTCACTGTCCTGGAGCCAGACATCCTGGGATGTGAAGTCAAGTGGGCCTTAGGAAGTCTGAGCAACAACAAAGCTAGTGGAGGTGACAGCATTCCAGCTGAGCTATTCAAAATCCTAAAAGACGATGGAATAAAAGTGCTACACTCAATATGCAAATAGATGGGGTAGAAATAGCGGTAGTGAAGATTTTATTTTTCTGGACTCCAAGATCACCGCAGATGGGGACTGCAGCCAAGACATTAAAAGACTCTTGCTCCTTGAAAACTGCGACAAATCTCGACAGCAGACTAAAAAGCAGAGGCATCATACAGCCAACAAAAGTGCTTATAGTAAACACTATGCTTTTCCCAGTTGCAATGTATGGCTGTGAAAGCTGGACCATAAGGAAGGCTGAGCGCCAGAGAATTGAGGCCTTTGAATTGTTGTGCTGGCAGAGACTCCTGTGAGTCTCCCGGACCGCAAGGTGATCAAACCGGTCAGTTCTGCAGGGGATCAACCCTGACTGCTCTTGAGAAGGCCAGATACTGAGGTTGAAACTCAAATACTTTGGCCACCTAATGAGAAGGAAGGACTCCCGGGAGAAGAGCCTGATGCTGGGAACAATTGCCGGCAAAAAAAGAAGGGAATGGCAGAGATTGAGGTAGCTGCATGGAGTCACTGAAGCAGTTGGTGTGGGTATAGGTGGATTCTGGGGGATGGTGGTGGACAGGAAGGCCTGGAGAAGTGTCTTCCATGGGGTTTCAGTGTGTCAGGCACAACTTCATGAGTATCAAAAATATAACCAAACCACTTATGGTGTTATATAGGAACAGAGAAACAGAGCGAGTCAGAAGGGGCTTCCCGGGCCATCTAGTCTGACCTCTGGTTCCAGCCAACTCCGCTCATATGCCCACCATGTGCATGTCCAGCCTGTCTTTGAACACCCTCACCGATGGGGCCTCAACCACCTCCCGTGGAAGCCCATTCCTCGTGCTCCTGTCAGGAAATGCTTCCTGGCATCCAAATTGAACCTGGGTTCCCTGAGCTTCGCTCTGTTGCATCGCGTCCTGCCCTCCTCCTCAGGGAAGAACAGTTCTCTACCCACCTTCGTGTGACACCCCCTCACGTACATATATGTTGCCAACAAATTGTTGGAGCTGAGCACAATGCTGCAGCTGCAGGCGCACCACAGTTGTACAGAATGGTGGTAATACCTCTCCTGATCTAGAAGCCACAGTTCGCTGCATTAGTTGCATGATTCTCATTGGGAGCTGGATTCGCCTTCCCCAAATGACCCATGTGCACCAAACTGCACACCGGGTTCCCAACCTTCTACACACTGCCTCCTTCAATGGGCAGAAGAGGTGGCTGTTGAGGTCTTTGGGAGAACGCCTTGAATTTTCCGGAGGAGCTGGCAAAGTAGATGCTAGATATGCCCCTCCTTGCCCCACCTGTGGGATTTTGTAGGTGCCCAGGAGGGAGGACACCTGGGTGGAGATGTCCGGGTCCGCCCCCTCCAGCACTGCCAGCGGGAGTCCTTCCACCGATCCGCAGCCATAGTTGGGAATGTCAGCCTGGCCCGGCGAGAGCAGGTCCAGCAGAGCCCCTGAGGTCATGGGGGCTTGGTAGTAGTTGTCATGGACGCTGTAGCCAAGGGTGAGGTTGGGCAGGAGCGTGGCGTCCTGGTTGATGTCAAGGGCAGCAAACAGGAAGGACAGGCTCTTCCAGTACTCCGTGCTTCCTCTGGAACGGAAAGGTTCCACTCACCCCCTGCAGCGCGTTGCAGGCTGTGTCCTGGGCTCTCCTTCCCTAGAAGCTTCCCCAGGCTCGCCCTGAACCCAAGAGCAAGCAGGCGAAGCCTCCCCTCCCCTCCCCTCCCTCCCCTCCCCTCCCCTCTCGTGCCCTCACCAAGGCAGCTGTTACGCGACCCCAGAGCTCCCTCCACTGAGAAGCTTGGCCACGAGGGGCTTTCTGACTTTTGGCCTCCCTGCCCAGCCCTCCGGGAGAAGCCCTGTCCGGCCCCTGCCTGGCCGCCTCGTGAGGGCAGCAAGCAGCTGGTCCCAGCCAGTGCAGAATGCGTGGCCGTGCTCTGGGCAGAAGTGGCCTGCCAGGCAGGACGCAGCCTCTCTCGGAATGTGACCAGAGGCAGAGGAAGTCAGGCAGAGATTTGAGGAGGGAGAGACGGAGGCACAGGGCGAGCAGGGACAGCTCCTTCCCCACAGCGACTCACACGCGCGCCCGGACAGAGGGCGCCTGGCTGAAGGCGAAGGGCTGGAAGAAGCCGGCCGTGGCCGAGACGAGCCCGCCGAGCAGCAGCTCTCCCGGCCTGCGGTGGTTGCGCGGCTCCAGCCCGGCCCGCCCCAGGTGCAGCGCGCACTTGGCCGTCGGCGCCGCGCCGTTTCCGGGGGGCGGCAGCAGCAGAAGCAGCAGCAGAAGGAGCATCCCGGGGGTGCTTGGGCGGCGGGGGTCGGAAAGGGACAAGGGGGCGCCCCCTGGAAGACGGAGGCTGCCCCCGCGCAGATGAGCCCAGCCTGTCAACGCTGCCAGTCTGAAGCGGGCCAGGATGCAGAGCCTCTCTTTCCCGCGCTCTCTGTCTCTGTCACTCTCAATCTCTCTCTCTCAAACACACGCACAGGGAGAGCACCTCCCTGCGGCGCAACTCTCATCGCAGCTCTCGGGGAGGCAGCAGCTGCATTTATGCTCCGGGCAGCCCCCCTTTGCAGACGTGGTCGCCCAACCCTCTGAGATCTCGTGTTTCTGTCTAGGGACGGAGAGGTTGTTTCAGTCATGGGGAGCCCCCTGGGGCCTCGGCAAGTGGGGCGAAAATGAGGCTAATTTGGGAAATTGCAAGGGAAGGTGGGCAGCCGAGGAAAACATGCAGGAAGCCCTGGCAGGTGCAGGGCATCCGCCTCAGCTGGAGAAGCCATGGGGGCAGGTGGGCATGGGCACAGCTTCCGCCCTGGACACCATTGCAGGAGCTGCGGGCAGGGCTTGTAGCTCACGCGCAAATGCACAAGTTGGGGTGTTGCAGCTGCATGCGCTGCGTCATGGAGGTAATCCTGGAGTAAGAAAAAAGTGGCAGAGGAATTTCCAGGACAGTCGTCTCCTATCCAGGGAAGTCATGGAGGAGGGAGGTTCCCCTGGGCACAGGAAGCTCCTGGCACACTTGGGCGACACTGATTCCTGCTTCCTTCAGGCTTCAGGCCTGGTCTGGGAGAGGAGTCTCCTTGGCTGCCCTGTGGGGGGCCTTTGAAAGGGGAGAGACTGCGCAGTGTGACCCCACTTGGTCGCCCGAGCCCCTCCGAGGCATGTGACTCCGTTGAAGTTCTCAGGCGGTCCAGACCTGGCATCCTTTGACCAGTGAAGCACAGCCAGAGGGGGTGGTATAAAGCTGCATTTTATTCTCAAAAGGAAAGTTTGGTCACAGCAAACCCAAGCACAGGGCAGATGCCCCTTCCATGCTCCTGCCAGCCACTTAGTGACAACGTAGAGGCTCCCTCCCCTCCGCTCTGGGACAGCTGGGCTTTTCCTGCTCTGAGGGAGATCCTAGCCACATCTAGGACAGCCAGGACCCTCAGGGCATGGAATGGGCATCCATGGGAGGCGGTTGAGGTGCTCAAGGACAGGCTGGACATGCACATGGTAGGCATTTCATGAGCTGAGCTGGCAGGAACAGGGGTCAGGCTAGATGGCCTGGGAGGCCCCTTCCGATTCGCTCAGTTTCTACATTTCTACATTTCTAACTGGCCAGATGGAAACAGCCCCTTTTCCTGCTCACAGCCTGCTATATGGGAAACTGGCAGGATATCCAGCACCTGGTGACAGGTTCACACTTTGCTTTTGCTCACAAGATGTTCCTTCGTGTTCAGATCCGGATGCAGGAGGATAATGTAGCACTTGGGCAGGAAGATGCAGCCCAGCAACCCAGCACCAGAGGCCAAGATGGAGAAGACCTGCACAGCCACCATGTACTTGCCCCTGGTGCTCAGGTAGGTGGGCACGAAGGACACCCAGACGCTGCAGAAGACCAGCATGCTGAAGGTGATCAGCTTGGCCTCGTTGAAGGCCCCGGGCAGCTTCCTGGCCAGGAAGGCCACCGTGAAGCAGACGGCAGCCAGGAAGCCCATGTAGCCAAGGGCGGCGTAGAACATGGCCACAGACCCTTCATTGCACTGCAGGACAATCTGCCCAGCCTGGGAGTGCATGTCAGAGTCTGGGAATGGGGGAGAGGTGGCCAGCCAGGTGGTGCAGAGGAGAACCTGGACACCGGAACAGGAGATGACGATGGCGTTGGCCAGGCTCTTCCCCAGCCAGTCCCTGGCCCTGTTGCCCGGCTTGGTGGCCAGGAAGGCCAGCACCACGGTGATCGTTTTGGCCAACAGAGAGGAGATGGCGACCGAGAAGATAATGCTGAAGGCCGCTTGTCGGAGGGGGCAGGTGGCCTTCCTCGGCCGGCCAATGAAGAGGAGGGTGGAGAGGAAGGAGAGCAGCAGGGAGATCAGGAGGATGTGGGAGAGGTCCCGGTTGTTGGCCTTGATGAGTGGTGTGTCGAGGTACTTCAGGAAGATGGCAAGGACAAATCCCGTGGCTGCGGACAAGAAGAGGGCAGAGGCCACGAGGGCGAGCCCCAGCAGTTCGTCATAGGAGAGGAAGGTGACAGCCTTGGGGACGCACCTGTCCCGGGTCTGGTTCGGGTCCTGGTCATCCATACACTTGCTGCAGCGCTCTGCGTCTGGGCAGGAGAATAGACAGGCCGCCCTGACACTCTGGCTGGAATTTGGTGTGCCACGAAGTCGCCGAGCACTCTGCTGTGGCTGCCGGGCATGGTCACGTGTGTCGTATGTGTCATGTGTTAAGGACTGCCGGTAAAGTAGGAGCCCTCCATGGCCACCTGCTGGCCTGGGCAGTGTCTGCACCGGGATCATGCCATATTTAGGCCTTCCCTGAGCACAGTGTCTCTGCCTGCAGGACCCCTCATGGAAGCCCTGAGGCGATGGGAGACATCTGGGACCAGTGCAGGTGCAGGTGCTCAGCCCGCCCTCCCCAGTGAACATTTTCCTGCACGGCTGCCCACACGCTCCTACCCCAGGTGCTGACTGAGTCGGGGAAGGGGTGCAGCATGGATTTGATCTCGCCCTGGGGGGATGCTGCCCTCTCCTTTTCATTAGGGAATCTCGCTGTGACAGGCCGAGGACATACCTTGCCTCGAAGGGTTTCCCTGGACTCTCGCAAACCTGCTGTCATGTGGGTGTCCTGGAATATGGCCCATCATCCACAGCTGGAACGTGTGGCCCTGCATGTTCCTAGCCTGGGTTGACGGATCAGCGCGAAACACTAGAGACCCCAGAAGGGGGAAGGAAGTGCTTCTGCACACAGCCCAGCTTCTCACCCTTTAAGACAACTCCAGGGAGTGGGCTTTGAAAAAGCGTGCCCTCCCCAGAACTCCCCCATCTCTCAGGCACCCACCTTCCTGGGAAGAGACGGTCCCTTCTGGGCAGGGGGCACAGGCGTAGCAGCAGACAAGCGCTCCTTCTTGGACCACCTTGACGGATCCTGGGCGGCAGCTCTCCACACATCTGGACTGGGGCAGGGTCTGGGGGCGAAGACAGACCACGCTTGGGGCAGCTTTCCCACAGAAAAGGGGGCAGAACTGGAAGGCTGTTGGTGCCCTCCGGAGTCCTTTTGCCTAAAGCTCAGAGAGGGGCCATGGAGTGAGCAACCTGGCCTCTTGCCTGTCACCTGCTGGCCTCCCCCGGTCTTTCCTTCCTGTCACAATCCACGGAGTGGACAAGCTCTGGGGCAAGGGACTGTCCTCCTGTGGCCTCTCTGTCAGAGCCTCAGAAGCAGGGCCTGCGCCGCCAGTGTCCGGAGGTGATCCATTTGGCTCCCAGCTACGGGGCGGGCTGGGCAAGGATGCTCCCCTCCCTGGACCCAGAAGACAAATGCTGGTGGAAGAGCCTGCCAGGCTGCAGTGTCCGGGTCTGGGCTGCTGGGTGGGCTGGGCCAAGTCTAGCCTCGCTCAGCTCTCTGAAACCACTCAGAGCACCTTTCCTGGGCAGTGCACCATGGGAATGAGGGAGTCTGGGCTCTCCAGGGGGGCCTTGGGGAGCCAGAAATGGGGGCGTTGGCCTCACCTGTTTGAGCCACTTGGGCCATGGTTTGATGGCAACCTGGGGTCTAGCAGATCTCTCACGCCTTTCCATGCTCCCAAAGATCACCCTGGCGAGGGATCCATTGGCAAACTTGACCCAGTTCACGAGGTCAAAATCGGCTGCCAGTTCTCCACTCTCGTCCATGTAGACCCCATCCACAGAGCAGTTGTGCAGCTGGGGGTCCCTCAGGAATGGGTGGAGCTGGGGGGCAGAGGAGGAGCCATGCTGAGGGGGCAGAATCTTCTTCCGACCCATCAGTTATTTCGCCTTTTCTGGTGTCCACCTGATGCATGGCCGGTTCCATATCTGAGTGCCCGGGCTGGCCTCTCCATCATTGCCAGGGCCCACTTCACCCTCAGTCCCTCACCCCTGTTGAATTGGGGAAGCCATGTGACCTCCACCCCCCATTTGCACACAGCCGCTGCCTCCCAAAAACCACCACGGCCGTTGCTTGCCATGGTCCCACCAGTTGCTGGCTCTGCAAGCAGGAGGGGCCCTCTATTCATGGGCTGGGGGGATGGTCACCCCAGGGCTGCCAGGGCAAGTCAGCAGGTGTGAGCACCTGACTGCGGCTGTGGGCCTTCCCGGACCCTGGCAGGCAGTTCAGCCGAGCTCTGGAAGGTTTTCCACACATCACTCAGAAATGCCCACTTTCTCATGCAGGAGATGCACTACGACTTTCTGAAGGCGAATGTGGGAAACAGTGGAGTTTTTACTCCTGATTGAAAGAGCGTTCAGGTGGAGTAGAAACAGAGAAGCAGGGCGAGGCAGAAGGGGCCTTCCGGATCAACTAGTCTGACCCCCAGATCCAGCTGGCTCCGCTCATGACATGTCAGCCATGGGAATATCCAGCATGCCCTTAAGTACCCTCATCAATGGAGGCTCAACCCCGTCCCTGGGAAGCGCATTCCATCCCCTCGGGATCCTAACTGTCAGGACTCGCTTCCTGGCATCTAAATGGAATCTGGGTTCCCTGAACGTTGCTCCATTGGAGGCGTCCTGCCTTCCTCTGCAGGGGAGAACAGGTCCCTAGCCAACTCCCTGGGACACCCCCTCATGTACCTGCATGTCGCCAACAGATCCCCTCTGAGTATCCTCTTCTCCAGGCTGAAGAGACTCAGCTCCCTCAGTCTTCCCTCATACAACATCCACTGCAAACTGGCCACCAACCTTGTGGCCCTGCGCTGCACTGACTCCAACCTGGCTATATCCTTCCTCCAATGAGGAGCACAACTCCAGCCACTTGTCCCCTAACCTGTACTAATGACACCCATTCCTATGCCCCAAGGGCAAGACTTTGCACTTATCCACCGTGAACTCCATCCTGTTGTCTCCTGCTCACCTCCATAGTCTGCCCAAATCCTTTTGGATCCGTACTACATGCTCTTCAGTTGTAGCCACCACCCTAAGTGAGGGGACGAGGCTGCTGGCACCAGACCATGGACCAGCTTATCCCCCCAACTTTACCCTCTGGAGCCACATCAAACAAGACAGAGGGAGGCCTTGAGCCAGGCCTGGCTGGTCACACTCGGTCACTGACACACGGGGAAAGGAGCATTTGCCCCATCGCAGGGTGCAGGGGCTGCTCGGCAGGGGCTATTTCCAGGTGGGCTGCTCCTCCGGGGATGGAGAAGAGCCATGGGGATTGCTGCCTGCTTACATTGCATCCCACCACAGATTCACAGATAGGAAATCCTATGCCGACGTTCAGAAAGGTCAGAATCGTCCGGTCCAGTGGGGACCTCAGAAATCGGGAAGGGCGTACCTGCCACAACTGCAGCCTTTGGACCCCCAGCCTTCCTCGGCCTGCCAGCACCCTCCCCTTGGCTCGGGACCTGGCAGCAGCATCCATGGCACGGGCCACAGTCTGGACCGAGCTGTAGATGACGTGGCTGTCCAGAGCCAGGATCCTCTCCACCTCCTCTTGGGAATCCAGGTCTAGGTCCTCCCTCTCCCAGCATCTTGTCCAGCCCTTCACAGAACGTGCATGTCTTGAGTAGGAGCAGCTAAACGCTTTCACCCCAATTTGCACGACAGAGGAGCCGACATGAGGTTTCAATGCGATTGCCCTTTTATTGGTCCTGATGAAGAGGGAAAAAAAACTGAGGATGTGTTGAAAAGATATATAATGGCACAGCTCCAGGGTGAGATCCCATAAGGCGGTGGTAATCCAGACTTTCCCTACGATGGGTTTCATGCCCGCGACAATTAATCTCTGCATGATGTCTATTCCATTCAGGAAGGACCTCATCTCTGCGCAGTAGAGAAGGACGTTGGCTTGGTTCCACTTGTGGAAGGAAGGATAGCGGACCACCACAGTGTGCATTGTGAGTCCCGGGATCTGCTCCGTGAAAGCAACACAAATGCCGCTCCGGGCGAGCTCTGACTTCAGGGTCCGGGCGCACCTCTCTCCGTTGTCGGTGTCCGGAGCCAGGAGACCCGTCATGGTCCACCTGAAGTGCAGCAGCAGCTGGGCAATCCCCCGGTACTGGCTCCCTTCCTTGGGGACCATGTAGTAGAAGAAGGGGAACTGGGTCTTGTCACTCAGAACATGAGAAACAAAGGCATGATTGACCTGGAAGGAAAAGTACAGGCGGGTAGTTAGCTTGTTTCAAAGCCCAGTTTCCATTCTCCTAGGCTACCAGGTCTGATCCCGGGCTGCAGCTGGCTGGGCTTATCCTATCCCTAGGATGTTCATGTCATGCCTATGCTTTGACATGCTCCCCAATGGGACTTCATCCACCTCCCGTGGAAACCCATTCCACATCCTCGGGGTCCTGACTGTCAGGAAGTGCTTCCTGGCATCCAAGTTGAACCTGGGTTCCCTGAGTTTGGCTCCATTCAAACGTGTCCTGCCCTCCTCTGAAGCAATAAGAAGGTCATGGCCCACCTCCGTGTGACACCCCCTCATGTACATATATGTTGCCAACAAATTGTTGGAGCTGAGCACAATGCCGCAGTTGCAGCTGCACCAGAGCCACCTAGAGTGGCGGTAATACATCTCCGGATCTAGAAGCCACAGTTTGCTGCCTTTGTTGCGTGATTCTCATTGAGCGCTGGATTCGTCTTCCCCAAATGACCCATGTGCACCAAACCGCACATCCAGTTCACAGCCCCCACCCCCACATTGGGCAGAAGAGGTGCCTGTTGAGGTCGTTGGGAGAATGCCTTGAGTTTTCAGGGAATATCCCACAGTAGGTGCCAGATATGCCCCCCCCTTGCCCCACCTGTGGAATTTTGTAGGTGCCCAGGAGGGAGGACACCTGTGTGGAGATGTCCGCGTCCGCCCCCTCCAGCACCACCAGCGGGAGGCCTTCCTCCGCTCCGCAGCCGTAGTTGGGAATGTTGGCCCGGCCCGGCGAGAGCAGGTCCAGTAGGGCCCCCGAGGTCATGGGGGCTTGGAAGTAGTTGTCGTGGACGCTGTAGCCGAGGGTGAGGTTGGGCAGGAGCGCGGTATCCCGGTTGATGTCACGGGCGGCAATCACAAAGGATAGGATCCTCCAGTATTCCGTGCTTGCTCTGGAAAGAAAAGGGTCTGGTCACCCCCTGCAGCACATTCCAGGCTGCGTCACAAAAATTTTCCAGCTCTCCTGCTCTAGAACTTTCCCCAGCCTCACCCTGATTCCTGGAGCAAGTGCAGAGCATGGCAGCCCTTCCCAGTGGCGTGGCTGGGCTGTTTCTGGGGCACTGTGGGGAAGGAGGGAGTCTGGGTCAGTGCTCCTGGGCCTGCTGCCCTGATCCTTCGTGCCTCAACCAGGGAGCTGGCAGAGGAAATCTTCACCTGCCACCCCTCCTGTGGAGCGAGGGGGAAGCAGCTGCAGGAACAATGAAGGAGACTGTCCAGTGGTGTTGGCCTGCAAGAAGCGGGCATGCTTTGCTTTCTTACCTAAGAACTACCTTTCCTACACTTGCCACAGCTGCAAGCTGCTGGCCTTCTGAAAAGAAAAGCTGGCAGCACTGGAGCCACAAGGGTCCAGTCTCTCAATGACAAGAGAAGACAAAGAGTTTTTAGGCAGGACGGAGGAGCTGCAACCGCTCAGTGGAGTCCAGAAGCAAGAAGAGCATCTGCAGCTGAGGCAGCGGAAGAGGCGCCCGAGGGAAGGGAAAGCGAGGAGACTCCCTGGAACAGGATGGCAGACCCAGAAGAAGTAGAAGGTGCTCTGCGGGAGGGGAAGCAGCAGGACTCTTAATCCACTTTAAGTTCCTTGAGGAAGGGACCAGTCGGAAACTGACTGTGCAAGAACTACGCAATAGACGGGGTACCTCCAACAAAGAGGCAAAAGGCCAATCAAGCCAGGAAAAGGATAGCACACTTGGCAAAAAAAAGGAGAAGGGTGCGAGTTGTGAATTTCCTCTTCTGTAGGATGGAAAAATATGTATTTTGTGATGACCGAAAGAATTGCCAAGTGTGCAGTCTCCCCAGTGCCAAGATGAAAGATGTGACCAAGCTCAGTCAACTTATACAGCCCACTGACAAATATGCAAAGGGCCACTGGGAAGGTGGCTGGTTTGCAGGGAAAGCCATATGGGGAGAGGCTGAGGGAGCTGGGTCTCTTCAGCCTGGAGAGGGGGAGACTCAGAGGGGACCTGTTAGTGACATCCAGGTACATGACGGGGTGCTACACAGAGGTGGGGCATGGCCTTTTTTCCCCATCAGTGGAGGGCAGGACACGTTCCAATGGAGCAAAACTCAGGGAAGCAAGATGTAGGGTGGATGCCAGGAAGTGCTTTCTGATGTTTAGGTCTCCTAAGTTAAGGGTATGGAATGGACTTCCATGAGAGGTGGTGGAGGCTTCATCAGTGTGGGTGTTCAAGGGTAGACTAGACATGCACATGGTAGGCATGTCATGAGCAGAGCCAGCTGGAGCCGGGAGTCAAACTAAATGGCCTGGGAGACCCCTTCTGACTTGCTCTGTTTCTCTGTTTCAAAGTTTTCCACATGGGAACTAACAACATTGGCATGAGGAGCTTTGATGAAATCACATCAGACTGCAAAGCTCTAGGATTCGACGAAAAAACCGCAGGGGCCCAGAAAGTCTTCTCCCCAATCCTGTTGGGAAAAGAAAAATCCTTCAGGTGAATGACTGGCTATGGTTGCGGTGCCGTGAAAGGAGATTTGGATTCTGGGAGCCCATTCTAAGGCTCCTGAAAGACCCTAAAATTAAACCTATATGGGAGAGAGATTTGCAGCAAGGCAGACCATCACCTGGCAATGACCTATGTATTTCAAGAGAGAAAAAACCTCAAGCAGGGCCCAGCACCAGTCTCCCCAAAAAACGTAGGAAGAAAACCAGGGCACAGCGAGAATGAACTCTACTTTCATTAATGATGTCTCTACTTCAGTGCCCAGAGGATGGGAAACAAGCAACATGAGCTTGAGCCGATAGTACATGAGGGCAGTCATGATCTTATGGGAATAACTGAAACTTTGTGGGACGACTCGTTTGACCAGAACTCTACAACTGAGGGATACAACCAGTTCAAGAAAAATAGAAAGGACCAACTGGGAGGTGGAGTCACACTACACCATGTCTCTGTGTCTCCATGAGAGACACAGATACTGCAGAGAAATACAAGAAGGGGAACTTCGTAGCCCCATCAAAACCACTTGGCTCAATTTAAAGGGTGCAAACAATAAGAAAAACAGAGTTATTGGTGTCTATTGCCCTCCACCCAGTCAGAAAGAGGACAAGGACGCAGTCTTCGAAAAGCAATTTGCAGGAAGAGATGCAGGAAAGATGCAGGAAAGCTAGGAAGCATGTAGAGGAGGGCAAGAGACACGATGCAGGGTTTGGAAACAGTGCCTGGTGAGGAGAGATTGAGGGACCCGCGCATGTTCCGCCATGAGAAGAGAAGACTGAGGTGGGACATGAGATTCCTCTAGAAGTCCCTCTCAGGCTGTCACAAAGAGGGAGGAGAAGGTGAGGGACACACACGCACAGGGTGGACCTGCAGAGTCCTGGAAGCTGCCAAAGCAGAGAAAGCAGGGGATGTCCTGCCAGGGCAGAGCACCAGAAGGCACATGCGTTTGTGCAAGGAGGTGCCACCAGGGAACCATAGAATCAAAGACACATGCTGAGCCATGTCTCAATAGGTGCGCCAAGCCTGGCACTACAGAAACCTGTGCTGTATTAGAAGGAAGGAGCCAGCCTGGAGCAGAGGGCCCATGAAAGCCCTGCAGGATCAGGACAAAGGTCCCCCTGTAGAGCACTACACACAACCAGCGGCAGCCCCATATCCACAGAATTCCTCCAGCGGGATGCGGACAAGACCTCCACCTGCCCGGCGCCTCAGCGACTGGTGCACGCAGGGTTGCCCTTCTCCGGAAGGTGGTGGCACGTGACCAGCAGGGCTGGTAGCCCTCAGAGCCGCCCCGATATGAATATGTCCGATCCCAGGCAGTGGACTCAACCATTTGACTAGATGCTGAGTGATGGAGGACTTCCCTTTGCTTGTCCTAAACCTCCTGCCCATCATATTCACCCGATGACCCTGGGTTCAAGTGCTTTGGCCGAGGAAGGAGAATCTTCCCTCCCTACTTTTTCCACGCAATGCTTAATTCCAAACTACTTCCCACTTCTCCCACTTGTCCTTTCCTAAGCTGGACTGGCCCAGTTGTCACGGGGCTCCTCAGAGAGGGCTGCTCTGCCCCCTGGTTCCCATGAGAGTCCCTGCTGGAGCAGCCGGATGAGCTCGCAGCCACTTTGTGGCAGAGCCAACATACGACACCCTGGGAGAAGAGCCAAGGCATTTTGGTCACAGAGGGTGGCAGAAGGGACGCCCTCCCACCCCCACCCCCCAAACGGAGGGCAGGATCTGAAATACGGCCGCCTTCACTGAAGCCCTGAAGCAGGGAAGCCTCCCCGCCCCACACGCCCTCCGGCCAAGGCGACTGCTCCGCCGCCCCACAGTTCCCCCCTTTGGGATGCTCGGGGACGAGGGGCTTCCTGGCCATTTGACCGCCTCATCCAGCCTTAAGGGAGCAGCCCTGCCTGGTTCCTGCCTGGACCCCAGCGGGAACTGCAAGTGGCTCCTCAGGCACCGAGGCTTCTCATCTCCGGTCAGTCCCCTGCAGGCGCTCCGTCTGGCCCTCGCCACTCCGCAGGGAAAGGGGCGCGGGGGCTGCTCGTGCGAGCGGCCGTGCGCTTTTGCGTCCTCTGCGGGAGGGAGCGACTGGCCGGGCAGGGTGCAGCCTCTCGTGTTGCGCCCGGAGGCAGAGGAAGTCAGGCAGAGATTTGAGGAGGGAGAGACGGAGGCACAGGGCGAGCAGGGACAGTTCCTTCCCCACAGCGACTCACACGCGCGCCCGGACAGAGGGCGCCTGGCTGAAGGCGAAGGGCTGGAAGAAGCCGGCCGTGGCCGAGACGAGCCCGCCGAGCAGCAGCTCCCCCGGCCTGCGGTGGTTGCGCGGGTCCAGCCCGGCCCGCTCCAGGTGCAGCGCGCACTTGGCCGTCGGCGCCGCGACGTTTCCGGGGGGCGGCAGCAGGAGCAGAAGCAGCAGCAGAAGGAGCATCCCGGGGGTGCTTGGGCGGCGGGGGTCGGAAAGGGACAAGGGGGCGCCCCCTGGAAGACCGAGGCTGCCCCCGCGCAGATGAGCCCAGCCTGTCAACGCTGCCGGTCTGAAGCGGGCCAGGATGCAGAGCCTCTCTTTCCCGCGCTCTCTGTCTCTGTCACTCTCAATCTCTCTCTCTCAAACACACGCACAGGGAGAGCACCTCCCTGCGGCGCAACGCTCATCCCAGCTCTCGGGGAGGCAGCAGCTGCATTTATGCTCCGGGCAGCCCCCCTTTGCAGACGTGGTCGCCCAACCCTCTGAGATCCCGTGTTTCTGTCTAGGGACAGAGAGGTTGTTTCAGTCATGGGGAGCCCCCTGGGGCCTCGGCAAGTGGGGCGAAAATGAGGCTAATTTGGGAAATTGCAAGGGAAGGTGGGCAGCCGAGGAAAACATGCAGGAAGCCCTGGCAGGTGCAGGGCATCCGCCTCAGCTGGAGAAGCCATGGGGGCAGGTGGGCATGGGCACAGCTTCTGCCCTGGACACCATTGCAGGAGCTGCGGGCAGGGCTTGTAGCTCACGCGCAAATGCACAAGTTGGGGTGTTGCAGCTGCATGTGCTGCGTCATGGAGGTAATCCTGGAGTAAGAAAAAAGTGGCAGAGGAATTTCCAGGACAGTCGTCTCCTATCCAGGGAAGTCATGGAGGAGGGAGGTTCCCCTGGGCCCAGGAAGCTCCTGGCACACTTGGGCGACACTGATTCCTGCTTCCTTCGGGCTTCAGGCCTGGTCTGGGAGAGGAGTCTCCTTGGCTGCCCTGTGGGGGGCCTTTGAAAGGGGAGAGACTGCGCAGTGTGACCCCACTTGGTCGCCCGAGCCCCTCCGAGGCATGTGACTCCGTTGAAGTTCTCAGGCGGTCCAGACCTGGCATCCTTTGACCAGTGAAGCACAGCCAGAAGGGGTGGTATAAAGCTGCATTTTATTCTCAAAAGGAAAGTTTGGTCACAGCAAACCCAAGCACAGGGCAGATGCCCCTTCCATGCTCCTGCCAGCCACTTAGTGACAACGTGGAGGCTCCCTCCCCTCCGCTCTGGGACAGCTGAGCTTTTCCTGCTCTGAGGGAGATCCTAGCCACATCTAGGACAGCCAGGACCCTCAGGGCATGGAATGGGCATCCATGGGAGGTGGTTGAGGTGCTCAAGGACAGGCTGGACATGCACATGGTAGGCATTTCATGAGCTGAGCTGGCAGGAACAGGGGTCAGGCTAGATGGCCTGGGAGGCCCCTTCCGATTCGCTCAGTTTCTACGTTTCTACATTTCTAACTGGCCAGATGGAAACGGCCCCTTTTCCTGCTCACAGCCTGCTATATGGGAAACTGGCAGGATATCCAGCACCTGGTGACAGGTTCACACTTTGCTTTTGCTCACAAGATGTTCCTTCGTGTTCAGATCCGGATGCAGGAGGATAATGTAGCACTTGGGCAGGAAGATGCAGCCCAGCAACCCAGCACCAGAGGCCAAGATGGAGAAGACCTGCACAGCCACCATGTACTTGCCCCTGGTGCTCAGGTAGGTGGGCACAAAGGAGACCCAGACGCTGCAGAAGACCAGCATGCTGAAGGTGATCAGCTTGGCCTCGTTGAAGGCCCCGGGCAGCTTCCTGGCCAGGAAGGCCACCGTGAAGCAGACGGCAGCCAGGAAGCCCATGTAGCCAAGGGCGGCGTAGAACATGGCCACAGACCCTTCATTGCACTGCAGGACAATCTGCCCAGCCTGGGAGTGCATGTCAGAGTCTGGGAATGGGGGAGAGGTGGCCAGCCAGGTGGTGCAGAGGAGAACCTGGACACCGGAACAGGAGATGACGATGGCGTTGGCCAGGCTCTTCCCCAGCCAGTCCCTGGCCCTGTTGCCCGGCTTGGTGGCCAGGAAGGCCAGCACCACGGTGATCGTTTTGGCCAACAGAGAGGAGATGGCGACCGAGAAGATAATGCTGAAGGCCGCTTGTCGGAGGGGGCAGGTGGCCTTCCTCGGCCGGCCAATGAAGAGGAGGGTGGAGAGGAAGGAGAGCAGCAGGGAGATCAGGAGGATGTGGGAGAGGTCCCGGTTGTTGGCCTTGATGAGTGGTGTGTCGAGGTACTTCAGGAAGATGGCAAGGACAAATCCCGTGGCTGCGGACAAGAAGAGGGCAGAGGCCACGAGGGCGAGCCCCAGCAGTTCGTCATAGGAGAGGAAGGTGACAGCCTTGGGGACGCACCTGTCCCGGGTCTGGTTCGGGTCCTGGTCATCCATACACTTGCTGCAGCGCTCTGCGTCTGGGCAGGAGAATAGACAGGCCGCCCTGACACTCTGGCTGGAATTTGGTGTGCCACGAAGTCGCCGAGCACTCTGCTGTGGCTGCCGGGCATGGTCACGTGTGTCGTATGTGTCATGTGTTAAGGACTGCCGGTAAAGTAGGAGCCCTCCATGGCCACCTGCCGGCCTGGGCAGTGTCTGCACCGGGATCATGCCATATTTAGGCCTTCCCTGAGCACAGTGTCTCTGCCTGCAGGACCCCTCATGGAAGCCCTGAGGCGATGGGAGACATCTGGGACCAGTGCAGGTGCAGGTGCTCAGCCCGCCCTCCCCAGTGAACATTTTCCTGCACGGCTGCCCACACGCTCCTACCCCAGGTGCTGACTGAGTCGGGGAAGGGGTGCAGCATGGATTTGATCTCGCCCTGGGGGGATGCTGCCCTCTCCTTTTCATTAGGGAATCTCGCTGTGACAGGCCGAGGACATACCTTGCCTCGAAGGGTTTCCCTGGACTCTCGCAAACCTGCTGTCATGTGGGTGTCCTGGAATATGGCCCATCATCCACAGCTGGAACGTGTGGCCCTGCATGTTCCTAGCCTGGGTTGACGGATCAGCGCGAAACACTAGAGACCCCAGAAGGGGGAAGGAAGTGCTTCTGCACACAGCCCAGCTTCTCACCCTTTAAGACAACTCCAGGGAGTGGGCTTTGAAAAAGCGTGCCCTCCCCAGAACTCCCCCATCTCTCAGGCACCCACCTTCCTGGGAAGAGACGGTCCCTTCTGGGCAGGGGGCACAGGCGTAGCAGCAGACAAGCGCTCCTTCTTGGACCACCTTGACGGATCCTGGGCGGCAGCTCTCCACACATCTGGACTGGGGCAGGGTCTGGGGGCGAAGACAGACCACGCTTGGGGCAGCTTTCCCACAGAAAAGGGGGCAGAACTGGAAGGCTGTTGGTGCCCTCCGGAGTCCTTTTGCCTAAAGCTCAGAGAGGGGCCATGGAGTGAGCAACCTGGCCTCTTGCCTGTCACCTGCTGGCCTCCCCCGGTCTTTCCTTCCTGTCACAATCCACGGAGTGGACAAGCTCTGGGGCAAGGGACTGTCCTCCTGTGGCCTCTCTGTCAGAGCCTCAGAAGCAGGGCCTGCGCCGCCAGTGTCCGGAGGTGATCCATTTGGCTCCCAGCTACGGGGCGGGCTGGGCAAGGATGCTCCCCTCCCTGGACCCAGAAGACAAATGCTGGTGGAAGAGCCTGCCAGGCTGCAGTGTCCGGGTCTGGGCTGCTGGGTGGGCTGGGCCAAGTCTAGCCTCGCTCAGCTCTCTGAAACCACTCAGAGCACCTTTCCTGGGCAGTGCACCATGGGAATGAGGGAGTCTGGGCTCTCCAGGGGGGCCTTGGGGAGCCAGAAATGGGGGCGTTGGCCTCACCTGTTTGAGCCACTTGGGCCATGGTTTGATGGCAACCTGGGGTCCAGCAGATCTCTCATGCCTTTCCATGCTCCCAAAGATCACCCTGGTGATGGATCCATTGGCAAACTTGACCCAGTTCACGAGGTCAAAATCGGCTGCCAGTTCTCCACTCTCGTCCACGTACACCCCATCCTCAGAGCAGTTGTGCAGCTGGGGGTCTCTCAGGAATGGGTGGAGCTGGGGAGCAGAGGAGGAGCCATGCTGAGGGGGCCAGAATCTTCTTCCGACCCATCAGTTATTCCACCTTTTCTGGTGTCCACCTGGTGCATGGTCGGTTCCATATCTGAGTGCCTGGGCTGGCCTCTCCATCGTTGCCAGGGCCCACTTCACCCTCAGTCTCTCACCCCTGTTGAATTGGGGAAGCCATGGTGGAAGCCACTGGGAATTGGGGAAGCCATTGGGGAAGCCATTGAGAATTGGGGAAGCCACCCCCCATTTGCACACAGCTGCTGCCTCCCAATAACCACCTCGGCTGTTGCTTGCCAAGGGCCCACCCTGGTGCTGGCTCTGCAAGATAGAGGGACCTCTTCTCAGGGGATGGGGGGGATGGTCACCCCAGGGCTGCCCAGGCAAGTCAGCAGGTGTGAGCACCTGACTGCGGCTGTGGGCCTTCCCGGACCCTGGCAGGCACTTCAGCCGAGCTCTGGAAGGTTTTCCACACATCACTCAGAAATGCCCACTTTCTCATGCAGGAGACGCACTACGACTTTCTGAAGGCGAATGTGGGAAACAGTGGAGTTTTTCTCCAGGTTGAAAGAGCGTTCAGGTGGAGTAGAAACAGAGAAGCAGGGCGAGGCAGAAGGGGCCTTCCGGATCAACTAGTCTGACCCCCAGATCCAGCTGGCTCCGCACATGACATGTCAGCCATGGGAATATCCAGCATGCCCTTAAGTACCCTCATCAATGGAGGCTCAACCCCGTCCCTGGGAAGCGCATTCCATCCCCTCGGGATCCTAACTGTCAGGACTCGCTTCCTGGCATCTAAATGGAATCTGGGTTCCCTGAACGTTGCTCCATTGGAGGCGTCCTGCCTTCCTCTGCAGGGGAGAACAGGTCCCTAGCCAACTCCCTGGGACACCCCCTCATGTACCTGCATGTCGCCAACAGATCCCCTCTGAGTATCCTCTTCTCCAGGCTGAAGAGACTCAGCTCCCTCAGTCTTCCCTCATACAACATCCACTGCAAACTGGCCACCAACCTTGTGGCCCTGCGCTGCACTGACTCCAACCTGGCTATATCCTTCCTCCAATGAGGAGCACAACTCCAGCCACTTGTCCCCTAACCTGTACTAATGACACCCATTCCTATGCCCCAAGGGCAAGACTTTGCACTTATCCACCGTGAACTCCATCCTGTTGTCTCCTGCTCACCTCCATAGTCTGCCCAAATCCTTTTGGATCCGTACTACATGCTCTTCAGTTGTAGCCACCACCCTAAGTGAGGGGACGAGGCTGCTGGCACCAGACCATGGACCAGCTTATCCCCCCAACTTTACCCTCTGGAGCCACATCAAACAAGACAGAGGGAGGCCTTGAGCCAGGCCTGGCTGGTCACACTCGGTCACTGACACACGGGGAAAGGAGCATTTGCCCCATCGCAGGGTGCAGGGGCTGCTCGGCAGGGGCTATTTCCAGGTGGGCTGCTCCTCCGGGGATGGAGAAGAGCCATGGGGATTGCTGCCTGCTTACATTGCATCCCACCACAGATTCACAGATAGGAAATCCTATGCCGACGTTCAGAAAGGTCAGAATCGTCCGGTCCAGTGGGAACCTCAGAAATCGGGAAGGGCGTACCTGCCACAACTGCAGCCTTTGGACCCCCAGCCTTCCTCGGCCTGCCAGCACCCTCCCCTTGGCTCGGGACCTGGCAGCAGCATCCATGGCACGGGCCACAGTCTGGACCGAGCTGTAGATGACGTGGCTGTCCAGAGCCAGGATCCTCTCCACCTCCTCTTGGGAATCCAGGTCTAGGTCCTCCCTCTCCCAGCATCTTGTCCAGCCCTTCACAGAACGTGCATGTCTTGAGTAGGAGCAGCTAAACGCTTTCACCCCAATTTGCACGACAGAGGAGCTGACGTGAGGTTTCAATGCGATTGCCCTTTTATTGGTCCGGATGAAGAAGGAAAAAAAGCCGAGGATGTGTTGAAAAGGTATTTCATGGCTCAACTCCAGGGTGAGGTCCCATAAGGCGGTGGTAATCCAGACCTTCCCTACGATGGGTTTCATGCCCGCGACAATTAATCTCTGCATGATGTCTATTCCATTCAGGAAGGACCTCGTCTCTGCACAATAGAGAAGGACGTTGGCTTGGTTCCACTTGTGGAAGGAAGGATAGCGGACCACCACAGTGTGCATTGTGAGTCCCGGGATCTGCTCCGTGAAAGCCACACAAATGCCGCTCCGGGCGAGCTCTGGCTCCAGGGTCCGGGTGCACCTCTCTCCGTTGTCGGTGTCCGGAGCCAGGAGACCCGTCATGGTCCACCTGAAGTGCAGCAGCAGCTGGGCAATCCCCCGGTACTGGCTCCCTTCCTTGGGGACCATGTAGTAGAAGAAGGGGAACTGGGTCTTGTCACTCAGAACATGAGAAACAAAGGCATGATTGACCTGGAAGGAAAAGTACAGGCGGGTAGTTAGCTTGTTTCAAAGCCCAGTTTCCATTCTCCTAGGCTACCAGGTCTGATCCCGGGCTGCAGCTGGCTGGGCTTATCCTATCCCTAGGATGTTCATGTCATGCCTATGCTTTGACATGCTCCCCAATGGGACTTCATCCACCTCCCGTGGAAACCCATTCCACATCCTCGGGGTCCTGACTGTCAGGAAGTGCTTCCTGGCATCCAAGTTGAACCTGGGTTCCCTGAGTTTGGCTCCATTCAAACGTGTCCTGCCCTCCTCTGAAGCAATAAGAAGGTCATGGCCCACCTCCGTGTGACACCCCCTCATGTACATATATGTTGCCAACAAATTGTTGGAGCTGAGCACAATGCCGCAGTTGCAGCTGCACCAGAGCCACCTAGAGTGGCGGTAATACATCTCCGGATCTAGAAGCCACAGTTTGCTGCCTTTGTTGCGTGATTCTCATTGAGCGCTGGATTCGTCTTCCCCAAATGACCCATGTGCACCAAACCGCACATCCAGTTCACAGCCCCCACCCCCACATTGGGCAGAAGAGGTGCCTGTTGAGGTCGTTGGGAGAATGCCTTGAGTTTTCAGGGAATATCCCACAGTAGGTGCCAGATATGCCCCCCCCTTGCCCCACCTGTGGAATTTTGTAGGTGCCCAGGAGGGAGGACACCTGTGTGGAGATGTCCGCGTCCGCCCCCTCCAGCACCACCAGCGGGAGGCCTTCCTCCGCTCCGCAGCCGTAGTTGGGAATGTTGGCCCGGCCCGGCGAGAGCAGGTCCAGTAGGGCCCCCGAGGTCATGGGGGCTTGGAAGTAGTTGTCGTGGACGCTGTAGCCGAGGGTGAGGTTGGGCAGGAGCGCGGTATCCCGGTTGATGTCACGGGCGGCAATCACAAAGGATAGGATCCTCCAGTATTCCGTGCTTGCTCTGGAAAGAAAAGGGTCTGGTCACCCCCTGCAGCACATTCCAGGCTGCGTCACAAAAATTTTCCAGCTCTCCTGCTCTAGAACTTTCCCCAGCCTCACCCTGATTCCTGGAGCAAGTGCAGAGCATGGCAGCCCTTCCCAGTGGCGTGGCTGGGCTGTTTCTGGGGCACTGTGGGGAAGGAGGGAGTCTGGGTCAGTGCTCCTGGGCCTGCTGCCCTGATCCTTCGTGCCTCAACCAGGGAGCTGGCAGAGGAAATCTTCACCTGCCACCCCTCCTGTGGAGCGAGGGGGAAGCAGCTGCAGGAACAATGAAGGAGACTGTCCAGTGGTGTTGGCCTGCAAGAAGCGGGCATGCTTTGCTTTCTTACCTAAGAACTACCTTTCCTACACTTGCCACAGCTGCAAGCTGCTGGCCTTCTGAAAAGAAAAGCTGGCAGCACTGGAGCCACAAGGGTCCAGTCTCTCAATGACAAGAGAAGACAAAGAGTTTTTAGGCAGGACGGAGGAGCTGCAACCGCTCAGTGGAGTCCAGAAGCAAGAAGAGCATCTGCAGCTGAGGCAGCGGAAGAGGCGCCCGAGGGAAGGGAAAGCGAGGAGACTCCCTGGAACAGGATGGCAGACCCAGAAGAAGTAGAAGGTGCTCTGCGGGAGGGGAAGCAGCAGGACTCTTAATCCACTTTAAGTTCCTTGAGGAAGGGACCAGTCGGAAACTGACTGTGCAAGAACTACGCAATAGACGGGGTACCTCCAACAAAGAGGCAAAAGGCCAATCAAGCCAGGAAAAGGATAGCACACTTGGCAAAAAAAAGGAGAAGGGTGCGAGTTGTGAATTTCCTCTTCTGTAGGATGGAAAAATATGTATTTTGTGATGACCGAAAGAATTGCCAAGTGTGCAGTCTCCCCAGTGCCAAGATGAAAGATGTGACCAAGCTCAGTCAACTTATACAGCCCACTGACAAATATGCAAAGGGCCACTGGGAAGGTGGCTGGTTTGCAGGGAAAGCCATATGGGGAGAGGCTGAGGGAGCTGGGTCTCTTCAGCCTGGAGAGGGGGAGACTCAGAGGGGACCTGTTAGTGACATCCAGGTACATGACGGGGTGCTACACAGAGGTGGGGCATGGCCTTTTTTCCCCATCAGTGGAGGGCAGGACACGTTCCAATGGAGCAAAACTCAGGGAAGCAAGATGTAGGGTGGATGCCAGGAAGTGCTTTCTGATGTTTAGGTCTCCTAAGTTAAGGGTATGGAATGGACTTCCATGAGAGGTGGTGGAGGCTTCACCAGTGTGGGTGTTCAAGGGTAGACTAGACATGCACATGGTAGGCATGTCATGAGCAGAGCCAGCTGGAGCCGGGAGTCAAACTAAATGGCCTGGGAGACCCCTTCTGACTTGCTCTGTTTCTCTGTTTCAAAGTTTTCCACATGGGAACTAACAACATTGGCATG
The DNA here is from genome assembly GCA_023646645.1 of Varanus salvator macromaculatus. Classification (NCBI taxonomy): domain Eukaryota; kingdom Metazoa; phylum Chordata; class Lepidosauria; order Squamata; family Varanidae; genus Varanus; species Varanus salvator. The sequence continues at coordinate 51,234 of JAIXND010000841.1, read as the reverse complement.
AGGAGCTTTGATGAAATCACATCAGACTGCAAAGCTCTAGGATTCGACGAAAAAACCGCAGGGGCCCAGAAAGTCTTCTCCCCAATCCTGTTGGGAAAAGAAAAATCCTTCAGGTGAATGACTGGCTATGGTTGCGGTGCCGTGAAAGGAGATTTGGATTCTGGGAGCCCATTCTAAGGCTCCTGAAAGACCCTAAAATTAAACCTATATGGGAGAGAGATTTGCAGCAAGGCAGACCATCACCTGGCAATGACCTATGTATTTCAAGAGAGAAAAAACCTCAAGCAGGGCCCAGCACCAGTCTCCCCAAAAAACGTAGGAAGAAAACCAGGGCACAGCGAGAATGAACTCTACTTTCATTAATGATGTCTCTACTTCAGTGCCCAGAGGATGGGAAACAAGCAACATGAGCTTGAGCCGATAGTACATGAGGGCAGTCATGATCTTATGGGAATAACTGAAACTTTGTGGGACGACTCGTTTGACCAGAACTCTACAACTGAGGGATACAACCAGTTCAAGAAAAATAGAAAGGACCAACTGGGAGGTGGAGTCACACTACACCATGTCTCTGTGTCTCCATGAGAGACACAGATACTGCAGAGAAATACAAGAAGGGGAACTTCGTAGCCCCATCAAAACCACTTGGCTCAATTTAAAGGGTGCAAACAATAAGAAAAACAGAGTTATTGGTGTCTATTGCCCTCCACCCAGTCAGAAAGAGGACAAGGACGCAGTCTTCGAAAAGCAATTTGCAGGAAGAGATGCAGGAAAGATGCAGGAAAGCTAGGAAGCATGTAGAGGAGGGCAAGAGACACGATGCAGGGTTTGGAAACAGTGCCTGGTGAGGAGAGATTGAGGGACCCGCGCATGTTCCGCCATGAGAAGAGAAGACTGAGGTGGGACATGAGATTCCTCTAGAAGTCCCTCTCAGGCTGTCACAAAGAGGGAGGAGAAGGTGAGGGACACACACGCACAGGGTGGACCTGCAGAGTCCTGGAAGCTGCCAAAGCAGAGAAAGCAGGGGATGTCCTGCCAGGGCAGAGCACCAGAAGGCACATGCGTTTGTGCAAGGAGGTGCCACCAGGGAACCATAGAATCAAAGACACATGCTGAGCCATGTCTCAATAGGTGCGCCAAGCCTGGCACTACAGAAACCTGTGCTGTATTAGAAGGAAGGAGCCAGCCTGGAGCAGAGGGCCCATGAAAGCCCTGCAGGATCAGGACAAAGGTCCCCCTGTAGAGCACTACACACAACCAGCGGCAGCCCCATATCCACAGAATTCCTCCAGCGGGATGCGGACAAGACCTCCACCTGCCCGGCGCCTCAGCGACTGGTGCACGCAGGGTTGCCCTTCTCCGGAAGGTGGTGGCACGTGACCAGCAGGGCTGGTAGCCCTCAGAGCCGCCCCGATATGAATATGTCCGATCCCAGGCAGTGGACTCAACCATTTGACTAGATGCTGAGTGATGGAGGACTTCCCTTTGCTTGTCCTAAACCTCCTGCCCATCATATTCACCCGATGACCCTGGGTTCAAGTGCTTTGGCCGAGGAAGGAGAATCTTCCCTCCCTACTTTTTCCACGCAATGCTTAATTCCAAACTACTTCCCACTTCTCCCACTTGTCCTTTCCTAAGCTGGACTGGCCCAGTTGTCACGGGGCTCCTCAGAGAGGGCTGCTCTGCCCCCTGGTTCCCATGAGAGTCCCTGCTGGAGCAGCCGGATGAGCTCGCAGCCACTTTGTGGCAGAGCCAACATACGACACCCTGGGAGAAGAGCCAAGGCATTTTGGTCACAGAGGGTGGCAGAAGGGACGCCCTCCCACCCCCACCCCCCAAACGGAGGGCAGGATCTGAAATACGGCCGCCTTCACTGAAGCCCTGAAGCAGGGAAGCCTCCCCGCCCCACACGCCCTCCGGCCAAGGCGACTGCTCCGCCGCCCCACAGTTCCCCCCTTTGGGATGCTCGGGGACGAGGGACTTCCTGGCCATTTGACCGCCTCATCCAGCCTTAAGGGAGCAGCCCTGCCTGGTTCCTGCCTGGACCCCAGCGGGAACTGCAAGTGGCTCCTCAGGCACCGAGGCTTCTCATCTCCGGTCAGTCCCCTGCAGGCGCTCCGTCTGGCCCTCGCCACTCCGCAGGGAAAGGGGCGCGGGGGCTGCTCGTGCGAGCGGCCGTGCGCTTTTGCGTCCTCTGCGGGAGGGAGCGACTGGCCGGGCAGGGTGCAGCCTCTCGTGTTGCGCCCGGAGGCAGAGGAAGTCAGGCAGAGATTTGAGGAGGGAGAGACGGAGGCACAGGGCGAGCAGGGACAGTTCCTTCCCCACAGCGACTCACACGCGCGCCCGGACAGAGGGCGCCTGGCTGAAGGCGAAGGGCTGGAAGAAGCCGGCCGTGGCCGAGACGAGCCCGCCGAGCAGCAGCTCCCCCGGCCTGCGGTGGTTGCGCGGGTCCAGCCCGGCCCGCTCCAGGTGCAGCGCGCACTTGGCCGTCGGCGCCGCGACGTTTCCGGGGGGCGGCAGCAGGAGCAGAAGCAGCAGCAGAAGGAGCATCCCGGGGGTGCTTGGGCGGCGGGGGTCGGAAAGGGACAAGGGGGCGCCCCCTGGAAGACCGAGGCTGCCCCCGCGCAGATGAGCCCAGCCTGTCAACGCTGCCGGTCTGAAGCGGGCCAGGATGCAGAGCCTCTCTTTCCCGCGCTCTCTGTCTCTGTCACTCTCAATCTCTCTCTCTCAAACACACGCACAGGGAGAGCACCTCCCTGCGGCGCAACGCTCATCCCAGCTCTCGGGGAGGCAGCAGCTGCATTTATGCTCCGGGCAGCCCCCCTTTGCAGACGTGGTCGCCCAACCCTCTGAGATCCCGTGTTTCTGTCTAGGGACAGAGAGGTTGTTTCAGTCATGGGGAGCCCCCTGGGGCCTCGGCAAGTGGGGCGAAAATGAGGCTAATTTGGGAAATTGCAAGGGAAGGTGGGCAGCCGAGGAAAACATGCAGGAAGCCCTGGCAGGTGCAGGGCATCCGCCTCAGCTGGAGAAGCCATGGGGGCAGGTGGGCATGGGCACAGCTTCTGCCCTGGACACCATTGCAGGAGCTGCGGGCAGGGCTTGTAGCTCACGCGCAAATGCACAAGTTGGGGTGTTGCAGCTGCATGTGCTGCGTCATGGAGGTAATCCTGGAGTAAGAAAAAAGTGGCAGAGGAATTTCCAGGACAGTCGTCTCCTATCCAGGGAAGTCATGGAGGAGGGAGGTTCCCCTGGGCCCAGGAAGCTCCTGGCACACTTGGGCGACACTGATTCCTGCTTCCTTCGGGCTTCAGGCCTGGTCTGGGAGAGGAGTCTCCTTGGCTGCCCTGTGGGGGGCCTTTGAAAGGGGAGAGACTGCGCAGTGTGACCCCACTTGGTCGCCCGAGCCCCTCCGAGGCATGTGACTCCGTTGAAGTTCTCAGGCGGTCCAGACCTGGCATCCTTTGACCAGTGAAGCACAGCCAGAGGGGGTGGTATAAAGCTGCATTTTATTCTCAAAAGGAAAGTTTGGTCACAGCAAACCCAAGCACAGGGCAGATGCCCCTTCCATGCTCCTGCCAGCCACTTAGTGACAACGTGGAGGCTCCCTCCCCTCCGCTCTGGGACAGCTGAGCTTTTCCTGCTCTGAGGGAGATCCTAGCCACATCTAGGACAGCCAGGACCCTCAGGGCATGGAATGGGCATCCATGGGAGGTGGTTGAGGTGCTCAAGGACAGGCTGGACATGCACATGGTAGGCATTTCATGAGCTGAGCTGGCAGGAACAGGGGTCAGGCTAGATGGCCTGGGAGGCCCCTTCCGATTCGCTCAGTTTCTACGTTTCTACATTTCTAACTGGCCAGATGGAAACGGCCCCTTTTCCTGCTCACAGCCTGCTATATGGGAAACTGGCAGGATATCCAGCACCTGGTGACAGGTTCACACTTTGCTTTTGCTCACAAGATGTTCCTTCGTGTTCAGATCCGGATGCAGGAGGATAATGTAGCACTTGGGCAGGAAGATGCAGCCCAGCAACCCAGCACCAGAGGCCAAGATGGAGAAGACCTGCACAGCCACCATGTACTTGCCCCTGGTGCTCAGGTAGGTGGGCACAAAGGAGACCCAGACGCTGCAGAAGACCAGCATGCTGAAGGTGATCAGCTTGGCCTCGTTGAAGGCCCCGGGCAGCTTCCTGGCCAGGAAGGCCACCGTGAAGCAGACGGCAGCCAGGAAGCCCATGTAGCCAAGGGCGGCGTAGAACATGGCCACAGACCCTTCATTGCACTGCAGGACAATCTGCCCAGCCTGGGAGTGCATGTCAGAGTCTGGGAATGGGGGAGAGGTGGCCAGCCAGGTGGTGCAGAGGAGAACCTGGACACCGGAACAGGAGATGACGATGGCGTTGGCCAGGCTCTTCCCCAGCCAGTCCCTGGCCCTGTTGCCCGGCTTGGTGGCCAGGAAGGCCAGCACCACGGTGATCGTTTTGGCCAACAGAGAGGAGATGGCGACCGAGAAGATAATGCTGAAGGCCGCTTGTCGGAGGGGGCAGGTGGCCTTCCTCGGCCGGCCAATGAAGAGGAGGGTGGAGAGGAAGGAGAGCAGCAGGGAGATCAGGAGGATGTGGGAGAGGTCCCGGTTGTTGGCCTTGATGAGTGGTGTGTCGAGGTACTTCAGGAAGATGGCAAGGACAAATCCCGTGGCTGCGGACAAGAAGAGGGCAGAGGCCACGAGGGCGAGCCCCAGCAGTTCGTCATAGGAGAGGAAGGTGACAGCCTTGGGGACGCACCTGTCCCGGGTCTGGTTCGGGTCCTGGTCATCCATACACTTGCTGCAGCGCTCTGCGTCTGGGCAGGAGAATAGACAGGCCGCCCTGACACTCTGGCTGGAATTTGGTGTGCCACGAAGTCGCCGAGCACTCTGCTGTGGCTGCCGGGCATGGTCACGTGTGTCGTATGTGTCATGTGTTAAGGACTGCCGGTAAAGTAGGAGCCCTCCATGGCCACCTGCCGGCCTGGGCAGTGTCTGCACCGGGATCATGCCATATTTAGGCCTTCCCTGAGCACAGTGTCTCTGCCTGCAGGACCCCTCATGGAAGCCCTGAGGCGATGGGAGACATCTGGGACCAGTGCAGGTGCAGGTGCTCAGCCCGCCCTCCCCAGTGAACATTTTCCTGCACGGCTGCCCACACGCTCCTACCCCAGGTGCTGACTGAGTCGGGGAAGGGGTGCAGCATGGATTTGATCTCGCCCTGGGGGGATGCTGCCCTCTCCTTTTCATTAGGGAATCTCGCTGTGACAGGCCGAGGACATACCTTGCCTCGAAGGGTTTCCCTGGACTCTCGCAAACCTGCTGTCATGTGGGTGTCCTGGAATATGGCCCATCATCCACAGCTGGAACGTGTGGCCCTGCATGTTCCTAGCCTGGGTTGACGGATCAGCGCGAAACACTAGAGACCCCAGAAGGGGGAAGGAAGTGCTTCTGCACACAGCCCAGCTTCTCACCCTTTAAGACAACTCCAGGGAGTGGGCTTTGAAAAAGCGTGCCCTCCCCAGAACTCCCCCATCTCTCAGGCACCCACCTTCCTGGGAAGAGACGGTCCCTTCTGGGCAGGGGGCACAGGCGTAGCAGCAGACAAGCGCTCCTTCTTGGACCACCTTGACGGATCCTGGGCGGCAGCTCTCCACACACCTGGACTGGGGCAGGGTCTGGGGGTGAAGACAGACCACGCTTGGGGCAGCTTTCCCACAGAAAAGGGGGCAGAACTGGAAGGCTGTTGGTGCCCTCCGGAGTCCTTTTGCCTAAAGCTCAGAGAGGGGCCATGGAGTGAGCAACCTGGCCTCTTGCCTGTCACCTGCTGGCCTCCCCCGGTCTTTCCTTCCTGTCACAATCCACGGAGTGGACAAGCTCTGGGGCAAGGGACTGTCCTCCTGTGGCCTCTCTGTCAGAGCCTCAGAAGCAGGGCCTGCGCCGCCAGTGTCCGGAGGTGATCCATTTGGCTCCCAGCTACGGGGCGGGCTGGGCAAGGATGCTCCCCTCCCTGGACCCAGAAGACAAATGCTGGTGTAAGAGCCTGCCAGGCTGCAGTGTCCGGGTCTGGGCTGCTGGGTGGGCTGGGCCAAGTCTAGCCTCGCTCAGCTCTCTGAAACCACTCAGAGCACCTTTCCTGGGCAGTGCACCATGGGAATGAGGGAGTCTGGGCTCTCCAGGGGGGCCTTGGGGAGCCAGAAATGGGGGCGTTGGCCTCACCTGTTTGAGCCACTTGGGCCATGGTTTGATGGCAACCTGGGGTCCAGCAGATCTCTCATGCCTTTCCATGCTCCCAAAGATCACCCTGGTGATGGATCCATTGGCAAACTTGACCCAGTTCACGAGGTCAAAATCGGCTGCCAGTTCTCCACTCTCGTCCACGTACACCCCATCCTCAGAGCAGTTGTGCAGCTGGGGGTCTCTCAGGAATGGGTGGAGCTGGGGAGCAGAGGAGGAGCCATGCTGAGGGGGCCAGAATCTTCTTCCGACCCATCAGTTATTCCACCTTTTCTGGTGTCCACCTGGTGCATGGTCGGTTCCATATCTGAGTGCCTGGGCTGGCCTCTCCATCATTGCCAGGGCCCACTTCACCCTCAGTCTCTCACCCCTGTTGAATTGGGGAAGCCATGGTGGAAGCCACTGGGAATTGGGGAAGCCATTGGGGAAGCCATTGAGAATTGGGGAAGCCATTGGGGAAGCCACCCCCCATTTGCACACAGCTGCTGCCTCCCAATAACCACCTCGGCTGTTGCTTGCCAAGGGCCCACCCTGGTGCTGGCTCTGCAAGATAGAGGGACCTCTTCTCAGGGGATGGGGGGGATGGTCACCCCAGGGCTGCCCAGGCAAGTCAGCAGGTGTGAGCACCTGACTGCGGCTGTGGGCCTTCCCGGACCCTGGCAGGCACTTCAGCCGAGCTCTGGAAGGTTTTCCACACATCACTCAGAAATGCCCACTTTCTCATGCAGGAGACGCACTACGACTTTCTGAAGGCGAATGTGGGAAACAGTGGAGTTTTTCTCCGGGTTGAAAGAGCGTTCAGGTGGAGTAGAAACAGAGAAGCAGGGCGAGGCAGAAGGGGCCTTCCGGATCAACTAGTCTGACCCCCAGATCCAGCTGGCTCCGCACATGACATGTCAGCCATGGGAATATCCAGCATGCCCTTAAGTACCCTCATCAATGGAGGCTCAACCCCGTCCCTGGGAAGCGCATTCCATCCCCTCGGGATCCTGTCAGGACTCGCTTCCTGGCATCTAAATGGAATCTGGGTTCCCTGAACGTTGCTCCATTGGAGGCGTCCTGCCTTCCTCTGCAGGGGAGAACAGGTCCCTAGCCAACTCCCTGGGACACCCCCTCATGTACCTGCATGTCGCCAACAGATCCCCTCTGAGTATCCTCTTCTCCAGGCTGAAGACACTCAGCTCCCTCAGTCTTCCCTCATACAACATCCACTGCAAACTGGCCACCAACCTTGTGGCCCTGCGCTGCACTGACTCCAACCTGGCTATATCCTTCCTCCAATGAGGAGCACAACTCCAGCCACTTGTCCCCTAACCTGTACTAATGACACCCATTCCTATGCCCCAAGGGCAAGACTTTGCACTTATCCACCGTGAACTCCATCCTGTTGTCTCCTGCTCACCTCCATAGTCTGCCCAAATCCTTTTGGATCCGTACTACATGCTCTTCAGTTGTAGCCACCACCCTAAGTGAGGGGACGAGGCTGCTGGCACCAGACCATGGACCAGCTTATCCCCCCAACTTTACCCTCTGGAGCCACATCAAACAAGACAGAGGGAGGCCTTGAGCCAGGCCTGGCTGGTCACACTCGGTCACTGACACACGGGGAAAGGAGCATTTGCCCCATCGCAGGGTGCAGGGGCTGCTCGGCAGGGGCTATTTCCAGGTGGGCTGCTCCTCCGGGGATGGAGAAGAGCCATGGGGATTGCTGCCTGCTTACATTGCATCCCACCACAGATTCACAGATAGGAAATCCTATGCCGACATTCAGAAAGGTCAGAATCGTCCGGTCCAGTGGGAACCTCAGAAATCGGGAAGGGCGTACCTGCCACAACTGCAGCCTTTGGACCCCCAGCCTTCCTCGGCCTGCCAGCACCCTCCCCTTGGCTCGGGACCTGGCAGCAGCATCCATGGCACGGGCCACAGTCTGGACCGAGCTGTAGATGACGTGGCTGTCCAGAGCCAGGATCCTCTCCACCTCCTCTTGGGAATCCAGGTCTAGGTCCTCCCTCTCCCAGCATCTTGTCCAGCCCTTCACAGAACGTGCATGTCTTGAGTAGGAGCAGCTAAACGCTTTCACCCCAATTTGCACGACAGAGGAGCTGACGTGAGGTTTCAATGCGATTGCCCTTTTATTGGTCCGGATGAAGAAGGAAAAAAAGCCGAGGATGTGTTGAAAAGGTATTTCATGGCTCAACTCCAGGGTGAGGTCCCATAAGGCGGTGGTAATCCAGACCTTCCCTACGATGGGTTTCATGCCCGCGACAATTAATCTCTGCATGATATCTATTCCATTCAGGAAGGACCTCGTCTCTGCACAATAGAGAAGGACGTTGGCTTGGTTCCACTTGTGGAAGGAAGGATAGCGGACCACCACAGTGTGCATTGTGAGTCCCGGGATCTGCTCCGTGAAAGCCACACAAATGCCGCTCCGGGCGAGCTCTGGCTCCAGGGTCCTGGTGCACCTCTCTCCGTTGTCGGTGTCCGGAGCCAGGAGACCCGTCATGGTCCACCTGAAGTGCAGCAGCAGCTGGGCAATCCCCCGGTACTGGCTCCCTTCCTTGGGGACCATGTAGTAGAAGAAGGGGAACTGGGTCTTGTCACTCAGAACATGAGAAACAAAGGCATGATTGACCTGGAAGGAAAAGTACAGGCGGGTAGTTAGCTTGTTTCAAAGCCCAGTTTCCATTCTCCTAGGCTACCAGGTCTGATCCCGGGCTGCAGCTGGCTGGGCTTATCCTATCCCTAGGATGTTCATGTCACGCCTATGCTTGGACATGCTCCCCAATGGGACTTCATCCACCTCCCATGGAAACCCATTCCACACCCTCGGGGTCCTGACTGTCAGGAAGTGCTTCCTGGCATCCAAGTTGAACCTGGGTTCCCTGAGTTTGGCTCCATTCGAACGTGTCCTGCCCTCCTCTGAAGCAATAAGAAGGTCATGGCCCACCTCCGTGTGACACCCCCTCATGTACATATATGTTGCCAACAAATTGTTGGAGCTGAGCACAATGCCGCAGTTGCAGCTGCACCAGAGCCACCTAGAGTGGCGGTAATACATCTCCGGATCTAGAAGCCACAGTTTGCTGCCTTTGTTGCGTGATTCTCATTGAGCGCTGGATTCGTCTTCCCCAAATGACCCATGTGCACCAAACCGCACATCCAGTTCACAGCCCCCACCCCCACATTGGGCAGAAGAGGTGCCTGTTGAGGTCGTTGGGAGAATGCCTTGAGTTTTCAGGGAATATCCCACAGTAGGTGCCAGATATGCCCCCCCTTGCCCCACCTGTGGAATTTTGTAGGTGCCCAGGAGGGAGGACACCTGTGTGGAGATGTCCGCGTCCGCCCCCTCCAGCACCACCAGCGGGAGGCCTTCCTCCGCTCCGCAGCCGTAGTTGGGAATGTTGGCCCGGCCCGGCGAGAGCAGGTCCAGTAGGGCCCCCGAGGTCATGGGGGCTTGGAAGTAGTTGTCGTGGACGCTGTAGCCGAGGGTGAGGTTGGGCAGGAGCGCGGTATCCCGGTTGATGTCACGGGCGGCAATCACAAAGGATAGGATCCTCCAGTATTCCGTGCTTGCTCTGGAAAGAAAAGGGTCTGGTCACCCCCTGCAGCACATTCCAGGCTGCGTCACAAAAATTTTCCAGCTCTCCTGCTCTAGAACTTTCCCCAGCCTCACCCTGATTCCTGGAGCAAGTGCAGAGCATGGCAGCCCTTCCCAGTGGCGTGGCTGGGCTGTTTCTGGGGCACTGTGGGGAAGGAGGGAGTCTGGGTCAGTGCTCCTGGGCCTGCTGCCCTGATCCTTCGTGCCTCAACCAGGGAGCTGGCAGAGGAAATCTTCACCTGCCACCCCTCCTGTGGAGCGAGGGGGAAGCAGCTGCAGGAACAATGAAGGAGACTGTCCAGTGGTGTTGGCCTGCAAGAAGCGGGCATGCTTTGCTTTCTTACCTAAGAACTACCTTTCCTACACTTGCCACAGCTGCAAGCTGCTGGCCTTCTGAAAAGAAAAGCTGGCAGCACTGGAGCCACAAGGGTCCAGTCTCTCAATGACAAGAGAAGACAAAGAGTTTTTAGGCAGGACGGAGGAGCTGCAACCGCTCAGTGGAGTCCAGAAGCAAGAAGAGCATCTGCAGCTGAGGCAGCGGAAGAGGCGCCCGAGGGAAGGGAAAGCGAGGAGACTCCCTGGAACAGGATGGCAGACCCAGAAGAAGTAGAAGGTGCTCTGCGGGAGGGGAAGCAGCAGGACTCTTAATCCACTTTAAGTTCCTTGAGGAAGGGACCAGTCAGAAACTGACTGTGCAAGAACTACGCAATAGACGGGGTACCTCCAACAAAGAGGCAAAAGGCCAATCAAGCCAGGAAAAGGATAGCACACTTGGCAAAAAAAAGGAGAAGGGTGCGAGTTGTGAATTTCCTCTTCTGTAGGATGGAAAAATATGTATTTTGTGATGACCGAAAGAATTGCCAAGTGTGCAGTCTCCCCAGTGCCAAGATGAAAGATGTGACCAAGCTCAGTCAACTTATACAGCCCACTGACAAATATGCAAAGGGCCACTGGGATGGCGGCTGGTTTGCAGGGAAAGCCATATGGGGAGAGGCTGAGGGAGCTGGGTCTCTTCAGCCTGGAGAGGGGGAGACTCAGAGGGGACCTGTTAGTGACATCCAGGTACATGACGGGGTGCTACACAGAGGTGGGGCATGGCTTTTTTTCCCCATCAGTGGAGGGCAGGACACGTTCCAATGGAGCAAAGCTCAGGGAAGCCTGATGTAGGGTGGATGCCAGGAAGTACTTCCTGATGTTTAGGTCTCCTAAGTTAAGGGTATGGAATGGACTTCCATGAGAGGTGGTGGAGGCTTCATCAGTGTGGGTGTTCAAGGGTAGACTAGACGTGCACATGGTAGGCATGTCATGAGCAGAGCCAGCTGGAGCCGGGGGTCAGACTAAATGGCCTGGGAGACCCCTTCTGACTCGCTCTGTTTCTTTGTTTCAAAGTTTTCCACATGGGAACTAACAACATTGGCATGAGGAGCTTTGATGAAATCACATCAGACTGCAAAGCTCTAGGATTGGACGAAAAAACCGCAGGGGCCCAGAAAGTCTTCTCCCCAATCCTGTTGGGAAAAGAAAAATCCTTCAGGTGAATGACTGGCTATGGTTGTGGTGCCGTGAAAGGAGATTTGGATTCTGGGACTCCATTCTAAGTCTCCTGAAAGACCCTAAAATTAAACCTATAGGGGAGGGAGATGTGTGGCATGGCAGACCATCACCAGGCAATGACCTATGTATTTCAAGAGAGAAAAAACCTCAAGCAGGGCCCAGCACCAGTCTCCCCAAAAAACGTAGGAAGAAAACCAGGGCACAGCGAGAATGAACTCTACTTTCATTAATGATGTCTGTACTTCAGTGCCCAGAGGATGGGAAACAAGCAGCATGAGCTTGAGCCGATAGTACATGAGGGCAGTCATGATCTTATGGGAATAACTGAAACTTTGTGGGACGACTCATGTGACCAGAACTCTACAACTGAGGGATTCAACCAGTTCAGGAAAAATAGAAAGGACCAACTGGGATGTGGAGTCACATTATATGCGAGAGACACAGAGAAATCTGCAGAGAAATACAAGAAGGGGAACTTCGTAGCCCCATCAAAAACACCTGGCCCAATTTAAAGGGAACAAACAGTAAGATAAGCATAGTTATTGATGTCTATTGCCCTCCACCCAGTCAGAAAGAGGACGAGGACGCAGCCTTCGAAAAATGACTTGCTGGCATTTCCAAGAATGATGTGGTCATCAGGGGGGCTTCAATTTCCCCGATTTATGCTGGGAGACAAATTCTGCCAAGCATGACCCCTTCAAGAGATTCCTGAAATGTGTTGCTGACAACTTCATCCAGCAGAAGGGAGAGGAAGAAATGAGAGGATCAGCCGTCCTCGAATTAGTACCAACTACCAGGGATGTCCTGGTGGCCAAAACAGCAGCATGATTTCCAAGTCATGAGAAGTAGTAGTTCCTTATACTCCTCACTAGTCAGATCTCACTGGAATCCTGTGTCCCGGTTTGGGCACCAAGAATGAAGAAAGATGCAGGGAAACTAGGAAGGGTGCAGAGGAGGGCAAGATACACGATCCAGGGTCTGGAAACACTGCCCGGTGAGGAGAGACTGGGAGACCCGAGCATGCTCAGCCATGAGAAGAGAAAACTGAGGTGGGACATGAGATCCCTCTAGAAGTCCCTCAAAGGTTGTCACAAAGAGGAGGGTCAAGATCTCTTCTTGCTAATGCCAGAGTGCGGGACTCGGAAGGATCAGTTCAAGTTGCGGCAACCCAGATTCCGGCTGGACATTGGGAAAAGCTTCCTCAGGGTCAGAGTAATATGGCAGTGGGACCTGCTGCCTGGAGAGGTGGAGGCTGTCGCAATCTGGAGGTACTCAAAAAGAAACTGGACAGGCCTCTGAGTGGGATGGGGTGATTGGGTGTCCTGCAAAGGAACAGGTTGGACTCGATGGCCTTCTGGCCCCTATGATTGTATGAAACATTGAAGAGTGGCGAGTGTTTACTGAGGGGGCTCTGCTGGACGTCACCTGCTGCCCTCGGCTCTTCGACATTGTAAACCTGTGCGTGCCCCTCTGTGGGAAGGTGACCAGGCCGAGAGAGACACAGGGAAGTGCTCCAAGATGAGGGACCTGGTGAAAAGGAGCGGAGGAGGGGGATGGGAAGGGCAGTGTGCTGCAAGTGCACAAGTGGTGCTCCAAAGCACTCTGGGTGGACCTGCAGAGTCCTGGAAGCCACCAAAGAGGAGAGAGCAAGGGGAAGTCCTGCCAGGGCGGAAGGAACCAAAGACACATGTTGGACCTCATCTCACTAGCAGCTCCATGGCTGGCACTCCAGAAACCTTTCGATGCATCAGAAGGAAGAAGCCAACCTGGGGTGGAAGGGCCCAAGAAAAGTTCCGCTGGATCAGGCAAAGGTCCCCCAGTCCAGTGCTCCACAAACTCTGGGTTCAAGTAATTTGGGGCGGAAGGAGAATGTCCCCTCCCTGCTTCCTCCACGCCATGCTTCTTTCTAAACTCCGTCCTCGCTTCTCCTCCCGCTTGCCTTTTCCTACGCTGGACTGGCCCAGTTGCCACGGGGCACCTCTGGGGGGCTTCTCCACCTCCCCCCCCCGGCATGCATTTCACTGCCCTCCCCTGTCCTTTTTCTCGGAAAGGTGACCAGGACTGAGCACACGCTGCCCAGTGCAGACGCGGAGCGACAGGCGGAGGCGGGGAGATCGGTCCCCGCGGCGACTCACACGCGGGCCCGGACCGAGGGCGCCTGGCTGAAGGCGAAGGGCTGGAAGAAGCCGGCCGTGGCCGAGACGAGCCCGCCGAGCAGCAGCTCCCCCGGCCTGCGGTGGTTGCGCGGCTCCAGCCCGGCCCGCCCCAGGCGCAGCGCGCAATTGGCCGTCGGCGCCGCGCCGTTTCCGGGGGGCGGCAGCAGCTGGAGCAGAAGCAGCAGCAGAAGGAGCATCCCGGGGGTGCTTGGGCGGCGGGGGTCGGAAAGGGACAAGGCGGTGCCCCCTGGAAGACCGAGGCTGCCCCCGTGCAGATGAGCGCAGCCTGCCAGCGCTGCCGGTCTGAAGCGGGCCAGGATGCTGAGCCTCTCTTTCCCGTGCTCTCTGTCCCTGTCTCTCCCAATCTCTCTCTCTCTCTCTCTCTCTCACACACACACACACACAGGGAAAGCACCTCCCCACGGCGCAACGCTCATCCCAGCTCTCGGGGAGGCAGCGGGCGCTGTTTCTGTCACGGGGAGCCCCCTGGGGCCTCGGCAAGCGGGACGAAAATGACGGTGATTTGGGTAATTGCAAGGGAAGGTGGGCGGTCGAAGAAAGCATGCTCTTAGCCCTGCGGGGTGCAGGGCATCTGCCCCAGCTGGAGCAGCCATGGGGGCAGGTGGGCACTGGCCCGGCCTTCCGCCCTGCAGAGTTGGGGGTTGGGGGCCCTGCATTGCGGGGTTCCACTCCTACCTGGCCACCCAATTCCAGACAGTGGTGCTCGAGGATTATGGCTCTGTGCCCTGGCAGTGAGCCCATGGAGCACCACTGGGCTCTATTCCATTCCCCCTGCTCTGCAACACTGACAGGGATCTGCCTGGGAACATGGGCTGAGGTATCATCCATACGCTGATGGGCCCCGGCGAGCGATTCAGTAGCCTTCCACTACCCCGAATTGCTTGCTGTCTTCAACAAACCCAGCCACTTCAGTGCTCCCTCCAAGCTTCAGCCCTGCCCCCAATAGCAATTCCTGTAGGACCTCACTTAGAATCATAGAATATTAGAGCTGGAAGGGGCCATGAAGTCCATGAAGTCCAACCCTCTGCTGTTGCAGGACACCAAGTTGCACCATCCCACTCAGAGGGCTGCCCAGTTTCTTTTCGAAGGCCTCCAGGGTGGGAGAACCCACTACCTCTCTGGGCAGCTGGTTCCACTGTCCCATTGCTCTGACAGGGAGGAAGCTCTTCCTGATGTCCACCCTGAATCCGGGTTGTGGAAACTTGAATGGCTTAAATCTTTCTTAAATCTTGGTGCCCAGTACTGGACACAGCATTCCAGATGGGCTTTGACTAGCAAGGAATATAGAAGAACTGCTACATCTCATGATTTGGAAGGAATACTTCTATTAATGCATCCCAAAATAACATTTGCCCTTTTGGCAGCTGTATCACATTGTTGGCTCATGTTTAGCCTATTGTCCACAACTCTGACAAGATCCTTTTTTATTATTTATTTATTTTATTTAGATATTTATATGCCGCCCCTTGCAGCAGCCTCGGGGCAGCTCACAATACAAAAGCAAATATAATATTAAAAACATATACAATATTTAAAAACTGGCCCATCTCAGGTTAAATATAAAAACATACAACAAAAAAATATAAATAACAAATTTAAATTAATCTTAAATTGAACATAAATTAAACCTAATCATAAATTAAACATAAATTAACTATAATATTAACTATTAAAATTTTTATTTATTTATTTATTTATTTAAAGTTTTTCTATGCTGTCCCCTTGCTACATAGCCTCGGGATGGCTCACAGAAATAAATAAATAAAACAATTACAATTACAATTACAATTGAAACCTGGAAACACACTGGCTGCACAATTAAAATCTATAAATATTAAACATTATTAAAATACTGTTTGAATAAAAAGGTCTTGGCCTGGCGCCGAAAAACAAATAATGACGGCACCAGGCAGACTTCTCTGGGGAGCACATTCCACAGATTTTGCAATACTTCAAACATCTGGCTTTCCTCTCTCCTGAGACGGAGTAGCTGGAACGAGCGAGGTGGAGCTGTGAGTGGGAGCGGCTGGCCTTGGGTACGTCTCCCCTGTCCTCCAGTCTGACTGTGAGCACCTTGAAGACAATGGAGTCATTACTAGAATCATAATTACTAGAAGCCAGCATGGATTTCTCAAGAACAAGTCTTGCCACACGAATCTGATCTCATTTTTGATCAGGTGGTCACCCCAGTGGACTCTGGGAATGCTGTGAACATCATCAATCTTGACTTCAGCAAAGCTTCCGACGAAGGGCCCCACTCCGGCAAACTGGTTAAAAGTGGGCGAGATGGAACAATGATTGGGCCGATCCACAGCTGGCTGCAGAACCGGACCCAAAGCTGCTCATCTATGGCAGCTTCTCAGACTGGGGAGAGGTAACAAGCGGGGAGCCGCAGGGCGAAGTCCTGGGCTTGGTGCTCATGCACACTATCGTGAATGGCTTGGATGAGGAAGGGCAAGGAATGATGGCCAGCTGTGCAGAGGACACGGAAATGGGTGGGGGAGCGAATACCCTGGAAGACGGAGACAAGGAGTTCTTGATAGGCTGGGAGTTCTGGGCTGAAAACAACAGAATGAAATTCAGTAGAACAAATACTAAGCCCTACACCTAGATAAAGAAACCAAACCCATCGCTACAAGATGGCGAATGAGCCAGCAAGCTGATGCAGTTACAAAAGGAGCAACTGCTATTTTGGGCTGCTTTAACAGAAGCGTCGGGACTGCAGGTGGCGCAGTGGTTTAAACCACTGTGCTGCTGGGCTGGTTGATCAAAAGGTCGCTGGTTAGAATCTGCACAACTGGGTGAGTCTCCGTGGCTCCATCCCAGCTCCTGCCCACCTTGCAAATGCAAGTAGATAAAAAGATACCACTTCGGTGGGCAGGTAACAGTGTTCCGTGCACTTCGGTGTTTAGTCATGCCGGCCACATGACCACAGAGACTGTCTGTGGACAAACGCTGGCTCCCTCGGCCAGGAAACGGAGATGAGCACCACCCCCTAGAGTCAGGCATGACTGGACTTAATGTCAAGGGGAAACCTTTACCTTTAACAGAAGCTTCACTTCCAAATCCCGTGAAGTGTGAGTTCCCTTTACTTGGCACTGGTTGGGCCTCATCGGGAGCCCCGCCTGCAGTTCTGGGCACCACAGTTAAAGAAAGATGCAGAGAAGCTGGAAAGGGTGCAGAGGAGGGCAACTAGGATGGCCCGGGGACTGGAAAGGAAAGCCTGTGAGGAGAGGTGGAAGGAACTGGGCATGCTCAGCCTGGAGAAAAGAAGACAATGGAGATAGGATACATTCTTCAAATACTTGCAAGGCTGTTGCAAAGGGGGAGGCTGAGATCTCTTCTCAATCCTCCCAGAGTGCAGGACATGGAATAACAGGCTCAAGTTGTAGGAAGCCAAATTCCAGCTAGATATCGGGAAGAACTTCCTGACTGTCAGAGCAGCACAAGGGAACCTGGAGATCAAAGTCCCCAGATGAAGGAAGCTGCTCTGGGTGGCCTCCAAGACCCCTGCCAGGTCAGGTCAGCTGAGGGGAAGGGGGGCTCACCCAGGGAGGCCAAGGTCCGGCAGTTCTCCCACGACTTCCCTGTGCAGAGCCCTCTGGGCCGGATCCAGCAGCGCCACCTCCTCCACCGTGAAGCGCACAGTCACCTCCTCAAAGGAGACCTGGGCCTGCAAGAGGGCGGGCAGGAGAAGGATTGCTCGGAGCAGATTGGGGTGAAGGGGTGGGGGGAGGCGGGATTCCACTGCAGATCCAGGTCCAGGGGGCAGTCAGAACCTTTGGGGCAGCCCCAGAGAGGGACCATCCCTCCAGGCTCTGCAGGCTGCATAGAACTGAGGCACTGGGGACCCCCACCTTATCTGGCTGCCCAGCAGCTCCGTCTCCACCATCATGAAGGGGGAACAGTGTCATCCTTGCCTAAGAGGAAGACTAGGAAAGTCAGCGCAAAGATACTTTATACTCCCCAAACGTTTGGATTCTGCCTCCTTAAGTGAGGTTAACCCCCGCCCGGCTCCTCTGTTTCTTGCCACAATTGCTTTGACAAAAAGAATTTATTAACGCAAATCCCCCTTTCCCCATGTGAGGGAGCCACCTCTCCACCCCAGGGGGAATCTCAAAGGCTGCCTGGAAGTCAGAGGGAGGTGTCCGCGGGGGGTGGGGGCATCCTAGAGGAGGAGGCAAGTTCTGAAATCCATCCCCTCGTCTATTTTATTTTACATTATTATTAATGTTTTCAATGTCAGCTAATAGCCAAAGCTCTCTGAGTGGTGAGCGGCAGTTAAGGAATGCAATAAAATACAATATAAAACAAAAGAACAATAAAATGCCTCCTCCCCTGACCCCAAGAGGAGGCACCAGCGCCCGTGCAGAGCGCCCCGGCCGCGGTGTGGGCGCCCCTCGTGCCCGGCAGCCACGGCACCGCTTGGCCGGCACCCGCGGCGCGAGAGGAGGGGCGGCACGGAGCAGCAGGGCCAGGCCGGGCTGGGCCGTCAGGCCAAGGGCCGCCCCTGCCACCCCTCGGCCCGGCCCGTACTCCGCCCCGCAGCGCCCGCATCGGCCCCCCGGCCAAGTGGGGGCGCCCGGGCGGAGCGAGCAGCCGCAGCTGGCGACAGAGCGGGGACGGACCTGCCCCGGGGGCTCCCCGGGTTCCCTCTGCGGGAGGGCGGCCCCCCGACCCCCTCCGCCCTCGCAGCAACCGCCCCACGAAGCCCCCGCGATGGCAGCATCCACGCGTGGATCCGCCCGGGAGCGCTGCGGGCGCGCCTTCCTGGGCGCCGGGGCGATGCGCGCCACCCGCTGCCGCTCGGCCGGGATCAGCCCGGCGCGCACCCCCAGCCCGGACCCCATTCCTGCGGCAGCCCGCCCCCCATGGCGGACAGGAGGGGGCGCCGGGGGACGCCGCTCCCCGCTCACCTGCGTGCCGGGACGGGGCGGCGGCGCCGAGCGTGTGAAGGTCCTGGGACCCTTTCCGCGGATGCGGGAGGGGCAGGAAGCGAGGGGAGGAGCGATCGCTCTCCCGAGCCCCCCCCCCGCGCACCCCCGGAACGGCGAGGCTCATCCACGCGCCCCTCGCTGCGCCGGGGCAACGCGGGCGGGCTGGAGCCGGGCGAGGAGGGGAGCGCGGCGTCGCGGCTTTCTGGGTTTGGTGCTCCCCGCGCGAGCGGCTGTCGGGGGCCCTGCGGACTGCAAGCTCCATCAGCCCCAGTCCCCAAGACCCGAGCGCCCCACCTGCCTTCCGAGGGGAACTGAGCCGCTGGGACCAGCCACGGAGGTGTCCCTGGAGAAGATCTGGAGCCTCCCCCAACACCCTTAGTTCAGATACTCTCAGCACGCGCAGCACAGCCCCAATCCTCCCAAAAACGAGCAGCAACCTGGCCCTTCCTGGGACTCTTTTTGGACAGGCATCCCCCCAAAACAGCACCAGAGAACCAGCCTCTGCCTGGCAACTGGGGGAGAACTGGGGACTATCTTGGCCTCCCTTCCCCTGTACCCTTCCCCCAACTCCTTGCCAAGTGGGCTTCACAGTACCATCTCCAACTAAAAGGGAGGGGATTGGCCTTCAGCTTGGCTTGGGGAAGACAGTAAGGTGGGGTAGGGGAGGGCCACGTTATCCCCCCCCCAGGCATGTCACAAGGGGGGAAAGGGTTCTTCCCACTCCCGCGACCCGTCTGGCCCACTTGCACTGGAAAGTTCTCTGCCATGCACTGGGAGGCTGGCACCAAAGAGCACAGCTCAAGTGATGCTCAGGAGCAGTCTGGCACCCCTCAAAAGGCCAGGCCGGGTGGGGGGCAAACCCTGCGCCCCAGAAACGCTGAACTGCCAGCCAGCTTGGGCTGGTCTTGGGCCTGGGGAAATTGCACCCCACAAATTCACTCGGATCACATCATCACATGGAAAAGTTCTAGCAAAAAGCGAAGAGTCTGTGGAGCAACAGCAGAAAATGCCCACGGGGTTCCGGAAGCAAACAAAGCAACTTTTGTGCATTTGTAACACACACACACTGGTTCATCTGCCACAACGCCACCGAGGTGACGCACAACGAGTTGCAGCGTTGCAGCGTAAGAATATTAGAAGAGCCAAGTTGGAGCAGGCAGAGCGTCTGTCAATCGCACCATGCCCAGCAGCTGCAGACTCCTTGAAAACAATGCCAGTAATTACTGCCGGACTAATCAGCTTCCTTTTATTGATCAAGTAACCTCCCTGGTGGACTTTGGGAATGCTGTGAACATCTTCCATCTTGGCGTTAGGAAAACTTTTGACAAAGTGCCCCACCATCTCCTGATTAGCAAACTAGCAAAAACTGGGCTAGATGGAACAACTGTCAGGCGGATCCATAGCTGGCCATCTAGTCTGACCCCGGCTCCAGCCGGCTCTGCTCGACATGCCTGCCATTTATGTGGAAATGAATGAATGAATGAATGAATGAATGAATGAATGAATGGTAGGTATGTGGAGAGTAGAAATAAATGGCCATTTATTCATTTATTTTTCAATTTATATCCTGCCTTTTTCCTCAAAGGGCTCAAGGAAGTTTACATCATTCTCCTCCTCCATCTTATCCCCACAACAACACCCCTTTGAGATAGGATGGACTGATAGAGTCTGTGGCTGGCCCAGAGTCACCCAGTTGGCTCCATGGCTGAGCGGGGACTGCAACTCAGCTCGTCTGAGTCCCAGTCCCATGCTCTTAACCATGACACCGCACTGGCTCTCTGTTTTCCCTTGGTACAGAGCCTGCTCTTAGGGACATATTCCATATTTGGATAAGAAGGTGAGCAATTTCATAGAATCATGGAATAGTAGAGTTGGAAGGGGCCAACCCCTGCTGTTGCAGGACACCCAGTCACACCCTCCCACTCAGAGGGCTGCCCAGTTTCACCTTGAATGTCTCCAGTGTGGGAGAGCCTCCACCTCTCCAGGCAGCTGGTCCCACTGCCATGTTGCTCTGACTGTGAGGAAGCTTTTCCTGATGTCCAGCCTGAATCTGGGTTGCCGCAACTTGAATTGGTTATTCCATGTCCCTCAGTCTGGCATCAGCAAGAAGAGATCTTGACCTCCCTCTTTGTGGCAGCCTTGGAAGTCCTAGAGGATCTCATGTCCCCCTCAGTCTTCATATTGGAGCTCTTTAAGAACCCCAGAACTGGGCCTGGTTCACTTTCAGTTTGTCAGTAAGGTTGAGGATTTCCTGTCTGGGCACCCTGTCTGCCTTCGTTTCTCAGACGCCTTTCCCAAGTGCATCGATCCAAGACGTGGGATCTGTCCCAAGTGCTTAGCTGTGAAGACAGAAGAAAAAAAAATCATAGAATTGTAGGTAGTAGAACTGGAAGGGGCCAGAGGGCCTTTGGATCCAATTCCCTGATGTTGCAGGACACCAGATCACACCATCCCCTCCAGGTGCCTGTCCAGATGCTTCCTGAATGTCTCCAGGGAGAGGGAGCCCACCACCTACCCAGGTAATCGGTTCCACTGTTGTACTGCTCTCGTTGTTGTTAGTCGCGAAGTCACATCCAACGCATCTGACCCCATGGACAACATTCCTCCAGGTCCTCCTGTCTTCCCAAATCCCTCAGAGTCCACCCAAGCCCACACCCCATGTCCCAGTGACCCCATCCAGCCACCTCCTCCTCTGCCGTCCCCTCCTTCTTTTGCCCTCCATCATCCCCAGCATCAGGCTCTTCTCCAGGGAGTCCTTCCTTCTCATTAGGTGGCCAAAGTATGAGAGTTTCATCTTCAGGATCTGGCCTTCTAGAGAGCAGTCAGGGTTGATCTCCTCCAGGATGGACTGGCTTGATTGCCTTGCAGTCCAAGGGACTCTCAGAGTCTCCTCCAGAACCACCATCCAAAGGCCTCAATCCTTTTGCGCTCGGCCTTCCTTATGGTCCAGCTTTCACAGCCATACATTGCAACCGGGAAAACCACAGCCTTGACTATACGCACTTTTGTTGGCAGGGTGATGTCTCTGCTTTTTCGTATGCTGTCCAGATTTGCCATAGCTATCGTACTGCTCTAACAGTCATCAAATTCTTCCTGGAGTCAAGTCTCAATCTGGTTTCTTTTAATTTAAGTCTATGATGCCATGCCCTGCACTCTGAAATGACCAAAGAGAGATCCTGCCCTTTCACTTTGTGACACCCCTTCCAGTCCTCGATTGGTCTTCTTTTCCTGAGGCTAAACTTGCCCGGTTCTCCATCTTTTCTCATGGGGCTTTGCCTCCCGTCCCCAGATCATCCTCGTGGCCCTCCGCTGGACCCTTTCCAGCTTTTCTGCATCTTTTTAAAACTTGGGTGCCCAGAAGTGGACGCAGGGCTCCAGGTGAGGTCTGGCTAGTGAGGAGTACAGAGGAACTACTACTTCTCATGGTTTGGAAGGAACACTTCTGTTAATCTCACCTGAAATAGCATTTGCCCTTTTGGTGGCTGCATCGCACTGTAGGCTCATATTGTTGGCTCATACCTAGTGTGTGTTCTATAACAACCCAACAGCCTTCCCTTTTGCAGTATTGTCGAGCCAAGTGCTGCCCGCCTCGTCGCGGTGCATTTGGCTTCTTATTCCTCAGTGCAGGACGAGGCATTTCTCCGCACTGAATTTCATTCTGCTGCTCTCTGCCCGGTGTCCTGACCTCTCAGGATCTCCCTGGATCTGCATTCTGTCTCCCAGGGTATTTTCTATTCCTCCCAGCATTGTGTCATCTGCAGATTGAACTATCTTTCCTTGTACTCCCTTGTCACCTCTCCCTGCTCTGAGAAGGTGCCCCGATGAGCACTCCCGGGATCCGATCCTGCAGCCAGGGGTGGATCCACCTCATGGCTGTGTTCTCCAGCTTCTTGCTCATTTGGAAATCAGGAATCGTGAGGCACTGTGTCAAAGCCTTTGCTAAAGTCTAGATAGATTTTGCCCACAGCATTGCAACTGCCCATTTTGGAGGTTTCTCATTCAAAAACTGAAATTAGATTCGTCTGGCAAGATTGGTTCTTGCAAAATCTATGTTGGTTTCTAGTATTTGCTGCATTGTCTTCAATGTAATTTTTGTAATTGTCTTGTTTTATAATTGGTTCACCTTCTCCGCAGTCCCCCTGTCACCTTTAAATTTAATGCCATCCAGGGATCCAACTGCCTCTAGCTAGGTTGCTTCTGGTATCTTAACAACATTCTGTATTGTTGGCCAGATGTGCCTCAGAATGTGTCTTTGTATCTCTTGTTTGTTTGTTTGTTTCTTTGTTTCTTTAATGCTTTTATAGACCATCCTATTACTAGCATCTCGGGACAGTTTATAAAATCGTCTCATCCTTTGTTTGTACCCTTTCCCAGCTTGTGCTCCCCCCATCCCCCATTCAGTGAAGGCCTTCTCCTCCTCCCAAACAGCTCCCTTGATGAAGCCCATTGAGTGCACGACCCCTCGGATGCCCTGTGCCCTCCCCTAACTCATGGCAGACACACCACCCGAGTTTCTGTTATTTTGGCTTCACATAATCACTATGCATTTTGAAAGGATTTGAGCCTCCCGGCCCCCCTTTCAACTTCCTTTTCTCCAGTTCCCTTATTTTTGAAAAGTTTCCTGTTTTGAAATCAGTTGTCTTCATAATGAAACTTGCAATATCAAAAACAGGAATGTTGAAAACAGCGAAAACATACGGAGGGTTTTCAAGGATGTTGCTGTCAGGTTTTGACAACAGGGGCTTGATCGGGCCTAGTCTGGAGGTGTTTGGGGCTCACATGATCATTGGGAGCTAACACTGGCAGGTGAGTAGGTGGGAGCCTTAGATGGGAGCTCCAGCTGACCTCTGTCGCCTGGACCTGGCCAAGCCAAGGAAGGTTGCTGCCAGCTTTGGGGTGCTGGTTCAGCTGGCCATGGTGTGAATTTTCTGCTGGTTATTAAGAAGCGGTTGGTGACGTGGATCCCCATGATCTCCTCCCAGGAGTACTTGCAGAAGAAGGCTGTACTCATAAGATTCCTCCTCCTAGATGTTTTTCACAGGTTTTCTTCAAAGAAAGTGCTTTCCACACTGAGTGTTTATGTTTTCTCCCTTGTCAGAGCTCTTTTATGTTAGTGGAGCCTGGAGCTCCTAGCCCACTGATGGCAACCCTTTTAGAGACTGAGTGCCCAAACTGCAAGCCAAAGCCCACTTATTTATCACAAAAGGCCAACACTGCAATAAAACCTGAATACTGAGGTTTTAGTTTAGAAAAAACAGCTCCCTCCCTCCCTCCCTCCTTGGCAGCACACTGACCAGCCATGTGAAAGCTCAGATGAATTGCAGCTAATGAGCCGCAGCTCATGATGTCATCGCCTGGCACCGCTACTCCTTTCCGAGCTTGTGCATGGCCCCTATGTGCACTGTTATCCGATGTTTGGCTGCTGGGGCGATGCTGGGGCAACTTGGCTCGTGTGCTGACAGAGAGGGCTCTGCATGGCCACTGCAGTACGCATGCCATAGGCTCGCTACCACTGTCCTAGAGAAACTCTGTCCACAATCAGTGCATTTGTGGCTTCTCCCCCAAGTGTAGTCTTTGATGCACTTTAAGATTGGAGCTGTAATGGGAGAGCTGACCAGGTTTTTCCCTTCTGTGAATTCTCTGGTGAATTTTAAGGCTTTGGTGATGCATAATGCATTTTCCACACTCTGAGCATTTGCAAGGATCTGTGGGAACACTTTGATGACGTTTCAGGCTTTGGCCAGAACTGAAGCCTTTCCTACACTCTAAGCATGTGAGGGGCTTTTCCCCAGTGTGAATTCTGTGGCGTGAATTAAGTTCAGAGCTCTGCTTGAAGCCCTTTCCACACTCCAAGCATATATATGGCTCCCCCACCCCATGTGAATTCTTTGATGTACTTTTAAGATTCATGCCTTGATTGAAACTCTTCCCACAATTTGCACCTTTATAAGGCTTCTCCCCTGAATGCAGCTTATAATATACTTTAGGATTAATGCTGCAAGTGAAGCTGTTTTCACACTCTGAGCGTTTATGAAGCTTCTCTCCTGTGTGGATTCTTTGGTGAACGTTAAGGTTCTTGCCATGCAGGAAATCCACATTCTTAGCATTGAAAGGAGCACTGAGCACTGATAAGGTGTCTCCTTTCTTTGATGAATTCTTTGATGCCTTTTAAGGTGGAAGCTCTCACCAAAACCCTTCCCACATTCGGAGCCTTCATAGCACACCTCTCCTGTGTGAATCTTTTTGTGTATTTTAACGGTCACGTGTCAATGAAAACATTTTCCACATTTGGAACATTTATATGGTGTAGTGGTTAAGAGCATAGGACTGGAACTCAGACAATCTGGGTTCCAGTCCCTGCTCAGCCATGGAGCCAACCGGGTGACTTTGGGCCAGCCACAGACACTCAGCCCAACCTACCTCACAGGGTTGTTGTTGTGGGGATAAGATGGAGGAGAATGATGTAAGCTGCCTTGAGCCCTTGGTAGGAAAAAGGCAGGATATAAATTGAAAACAAACAAACAAACAAACAAACAAGGTTTCTCCACTTAGTACTTCAAAAGATGCAGGAAAGATAGAAAGGGTCCAGTGGAGGGCAACAAAAATGATCCAGGGTTTGGGAACACTGCCCTTTGAGGAGAGACCCAGGGAACTGGGCAGGTCCAGCCATGAACCTGAGGGTATGGAATGGAGGGTATGGAATGGGCTTCCTCGGGAGGTGGTTGAGGCCCCATCCGTGAGGGTGTTCAAAGATAGTCTGGGCATACACATGGTGGGCATGTCATGAGCGGAGCCAGCCGGGGGTCAGACTAGATGGCCTGGGAGTCACCTTCTGACTCACTCTGTTTCTCTGTTTCTATGAGGAGACTGAGTGGGGACATGAGATCCCTCTAGAAGTCCCTCAAAAGCTGTCCCAAAGAGGGAGGTCAAGATCTCTTCTTGCTGATGCCAGAGTGGAGGATACGGAATAATCAATTCAACCCAGATTGAATAATCTGCGGCAACCCAGATTCCGGCTTGACATCAGGAAAAGCTTCCTCATGGTTAGTGCAACCCAACAGGTGGAGGCTCTCCCACACTGGAGGCATTCAAGAAGAAACTGGGCAGCCCTCTGGGTGGGATGGTATGACTGGGTGTCCTGCAACAGCAGCGGGGTGGGCTCGATGGCCTTCATGGCCCCTTCCGGCTCTGCTATTATTCAAAATGCTGAGCTGCAACTAAATTACTTTTCACCCTTCAAGCATTTATAAGTTTCCTTTTCTACATTAAATATTTGATGTTCAGTTAGGTTTGTCTGCTGACTAAAGCTTTTTCCACATTCAGAACACTCCTGTGTTTTCTTTCCACTTTGAATATTTATTGATATATTTAAAACTTGTATATGCCGTCTCTTATGCATGGCATCGCAGGATGGCGTCCAATCATTAAAATCAACATACAATAGAACTAATCCATCCCAGTAAAAATAAATTAAATAAAAATCAACTGTTAAAACAATAAACTACCAATTTTTAAAAAAACGATTGAATAAAAAGGTTTTATCCTAGTGCCAAAAGGAATATAAGCTTGGTGCCAGGTGAACCTCTCCGAGGAGCACATTCCACAATCTGGGCACCACCACAGAGAAGGCCCTGCTCCCTATTTTATTTCCTTGAAAATATACTGTTTATTATTATGATTTAATGGATGTCAAGGAAGATGGATTTATTTAGCAGCTTCTCTTCACCAAGGAATTAAAAGACGCTCGCTCCTGGGGAGGAAAGCTATGGCAAATCTAGACAGCAGGTGGAAAAGCAGAGATATCACCCTGCCGACAAAAGTGCGTATAGGCAAGGCTCTGGTTTTCCCAGTTGCAATGCATGGCTGTGAAAGCTGGACAATAAGGAAGGCCGAGCGCCGAAGGATTGAGGCCTTTGAATTGTGGTGCTGGAGGAGTCTCCTGTGAGTCCCTTGGACCGCAAGGCGATCAAACCGGTCAGTCCCAGAGAAGATCAACCTGACTGCTCTCTAGAAGGCCAGATCCTGAAGATGAAACTCAAATACTTTGGCCACCTAATGAGAAGGAAGGATTCCCCGGAGAAGAGCCTGATGCTCTTGGATGGCAAAAGAAGGGGACGTCAGAGGATGAGGTGGCTGGATGGAGTCGCTGAAGCAGTTGGTGTGAGCTTGGGAGGACCCTGGGAGATGGTGAAGGACAAGAGGGCCTGGAGGAATGTTGTCCATGGGGTTGCGATGGGTTGGACACGACATCACGACTAACAACAACAACAACAACAACTTCACTCTCAGTTTTCCCCTTTTCCTCTTTGTTACATTGAATTCTCTGCCTTCAATGAACTGAATGAGTGGGGGCAGGGAAGTCTTCCTTTAATATAGGGAACAAACCCAGCCGACGCATCCATACTGCCCTCCCTGAACCCTTTCTAGTTTGCCTTCATCTTTCCTAAACTGTGGTGCCCAGAATTGGCTGCAGGGCCCCAAATGAGGCCAAAGCAGTGCTGTATAAAGGGTACTCTTATGTCATGGGATGTGGAAGTAATGCTTCTGATAACGCAGCCCAAAATTTATTTATTTTATTTATTTATGTAGAATTTTTGAATGCTGTCCCATCGCATAGCCTGGGGACAGCTTCCACAAAATAAATAAACATAATACAAATAGTACAAATAAAATCCAGAATCACCCTGGATAGCAGTTGCCCTTTTGCAGCCGACTCGGACTCAGCTTGTGCTCCGCAACAATCCAAGATCCTTAGCACTTGGTGACGGCAGGCCAGGTTCCAGCGAGAAACCAGGAGAAACCAAGCAGGACTACAAGAGCCCCGGGGAGGTGGGGGGCTCTCCCACACTGGGGACATTGAAGGCGAAACTGGACCACCGTCTAAGCGAGACCGTGCAAACCAGTCTCCTGCTACAGCAAGGAGGGGGTTGAGCCTGACGGGCTTCCTGGCCCCTTCCAACTCTGCTATTCCGTGATTCTTTGAAAGAGCTGGTTTCCTGCTTTCCTTGGAGCGCAAAAGATCCTATCATTTTGGGGAACCGGAAGACCTTCCAGAACTGGCCCCACCAAGGTCAAGGGAAGAGGGGCCGGTCTGCGTGGGGCTGCCTTCGCACTCGGGCTCTCCAGCCCCCCTCCTTCCAGCCCCCCCCCCCCCCCGGGCGGTGTGGAGAGCCTTTCCCGTGCAGACCGGCTCGCCTGCCTTCGGTCTCAGCTCTGCTGCAGCTCCCATGGACAGTCCCGATTCCATCCTGAAGGCGGCGCGCTGGGGGGGGGGGTTCACATCCTGCAAAGGTCAAAAGCCCCGGCCAAGGAAGGAGAAAAGAAAAGTGGACAGGGTGCCCGCCCCCCCAATCGGATTGACTGAAGAGGATCAGCCCCCCTCCCGCAGCGGCTTCTCCCTCTCCGAAGCCACCCCCCCCCCACGATTCCTCTTCCCTCCCCAGCCCCGCACGAATCCTGCCCAGGATCCTGGTGCTGCGCCCCCCTGCCAGGCCTGGTAGAGGGGCATGGCTGAGCCCCGGAGGGATCTCTCGTAGGCCCCGCCCCCCGCCCCACTTCCCTGGCACCCTCTTGCGAGAGAAATGCGGGGGGGGGGCTGCGACGCCGTGGGAAGAGCCCTTGGGGGGGGGGCGACGGGAAGGAGGGGAGGGGGAGGGGCGGGTCCCTCCTCTCGAGCCCCCCGTGCGAATCCGCGCCCTCTCTCCCCAGGGACCGTCCCAGGGATCGCGAAGATGCGCCGCGTGCTCCGTGCAGGATCGGGTGCAGGCGAGGAGCCGGGCTGGCGCTGGGCGACAAGGGTGCGACAGAGACGGCTTTTCTCGCATCTTTCGCGTGTTTGTTTGCGGGGGGGGGGGTGCTTCAGGACTCTTGGCCCGTGACTCCCATCAGCCCAGCCCTCATGGCCACGGATGATGGGCGCTGTAGTCCCGAAGACTTTGGAGTTGCCTTCTCCTGCCTTCCAGCTAACCTTCCCTCCGAGGAGCCAGCCGCCCGTTTCCACTCTCGGGAAAGCAGCGGAGCGGGGAGACTGAGGGCGGGGAGGGGGCCGGCCTGCCTTCCGCCATCGGCGGCTCTCGCCTTTCCGGGGTCCCCGAGAGGCGCTGGGACAGGTCTACTTGCGTGCAGGAGCGCACTGGCGGTTCTCCCCGCCTGCGGTCCCGGTTCAGCCGGGCTGGGAGGCGCCGGAAACCCGCGGCGCGACCAGCTGTACGCCCCGATCCCCCGGGCACGTTCGGGCCTCCGGCGCACGGGCAGCGCCCTCGCTCAGAGCTGGGCCAAGCTGCCCTTCCCAACAGGCCCCCGGCGGGAGGCCGCACTACCGAGGCCTCCCGCGCCTGCTGGAAGACGCCAATGTCTGCATAGCCCTTTGTAGACTGGGGGCACGTCCTAGGAGGACCTTCCCGGGAGGGGAGCCCCACGAGCATTGGGGCCTGGCCTCTCTCCTGCACGGCCCACAAGCTGGGCGCTTCCTTGGTTCCTCCCATGGCACCACAGGCCAAACTATGGGCTATTGGGGCGGCCCAGTCCTGCCAGCTGGAATGCCTTGCCCAGGAAGGGCTGTGACCACCATGACACGGTGTCTCCTGGGCCCATCCCTGGAGGGTTTTAGTGTGGGGCCCCCATTCCCAGGAGAACTACCTGGCCTGTGCCCCCTGCATCACCCAGGGAACTGCCTCCACCCACACAGTCCACTTGAGATCGGGGTGGGGTGGGGGGAAAACTGGTTTTGCGTGGCTCCCCAGTGCTCTCTGGCCCACGTATGGGGTAGGTATCCTCCCCAGGGCTGGGGCCCTGGCCTGACCCTGCACAGGCTCTGCTGGTGAAGGGGGGAAATTACTCCTGGCAAAGCTGCTCCAAAACAGGGGGTGACCAGCACTCAGCAGGCTGGGCTCTGGGGGACAGGAGCAAGTTTGGGAATATAGGGTGTGAAATCTTCCCACAGATGCCCCACTTTCCCACCATCCTAAGCAAGTCATCTCAGGGCAAAGAGGAGAATGCAGGGCACTGAGAGAACCCATGAGGCACCAAAGATTCGGACTCTGTGGTATTCTGTGCCTGGACAAACCAACGGGCATCCTGTTATTTAATAACAAGATTCTGCCACAAAGCTGAAGGACCTGTGAGAACAAAACGAAGTCTCCACAAGAAGCCAAGCAACCAACTATTTACTTCAGCTATTAGTAACATGTTTACCCTACAAAGCCGTCAAGTTGGTGCACAACTATTTAAAAACATTAAAACCTTGCAATAATAGAAACAAACTTTAAAAACAGCAAAGGTATGAAGATGTGTTCAGGAAACGGCTGTAAGGCTTGAATGCGGAGGAACCCTGTTGGCTGGATCTGGCAGCTGTGCTCCTGGATCCGGCCCAGGAGCACTGTGGGCTGGCAGTGAGTGGGAGGCCGTGCTGACGGGTGAGCAGGTGGAAGCTTCGTCATAGGAGCACTCAGGTGGGAGCCCCAACTGAGAGGCTTTCGTCCCTGCCACACTAATGGCAGTTTCTCCCTCATTTTCAGCACAGATATGGTTGCATCAGGTCCTTCCCTGATGGCTCTTAAGATCTGTCTGGTCAAGTGGACTCCAACTGTTTTCTGAGGGTGACTTTTCCAATGAAGAGCTTCACTCCATGCGAGGTTCTCTCCAAAGGCCAGTAACTGCCAGGGGTTAAGATTCCTTCTTCTAGGCGCTTGTTCATGCCATTCCATGAATCTGCGCTTCCTACACAGAGAACATCTAGCTCTTCTGCCTTGTGTTAATTCTGTCATATTTAATGCCGTGGCTGTGAATGTGACTTTCAGCACTGTGCGTATATTAAGGGCCGCTCACCTGTGTGGATTCTCTGATGGGCATAAAGTTGGGAGCTCCAAATGAAGCTCTTTCCACATTCTGAGCATTTAAAGGGCTTCTTCCCAGAGTGCAAACTTTGATGCTGCTTGAGGTAGGAGCTGTGCTTGAAGCTCTTTCCACATTCTGGGCATCGATAGGGCTTCTCCCCAGAGTGGACCCTTTGATGCACCCTAAGATTGGAGCTGTCGGTGAAGCTCTTTCCACACTCGGAGCATTTATGAGGCTTCTCCCCCGTGTGAATTCTCTGATGAAGTTTAAGGTTTTGGCCATGCAGGAAACATTTCCCACATTCGGCGCACTTGAACATACTCTCCATTGTGTGAATCTGTTGATGAAATTTGAGGCTCTGGACATGAATGAAGCTCTTTCCACAGTCTGAGCACTGAAAGGGCATCTCACCAGTGTGTATTCTCTGATGTGAGTGAAGGCCAGAGAGCTGACTGAAGCTCTTTCCACATTCTAAGCACTGAAAAGGTTTCTCTCCTGTGTGGATTCTTTGGTGTTTTTTAAGGTTGGAGCTCTGACTGAAGCTCTTCCCACACTCAGAGCACTTAAAGGGTCCGTCCCCTGTGTGAATGATCTGATGCGAGTTTAGGGCCGAGTGCCGACTGAAGCTCTTTCCACAGACTGAGCATTTATATGGCTTCTTGCCAGAATGCAGTCTTTGATGTTGCTTAAGATGGGAACTCTGGTTGAAGCTCTTCCCACACTCTGAGCATTGGAAGGGCTTCTCCCCCGTGTGAATTCTCTGATGCTTCTTCAGGGTCATGCTCACGCTGAAACACTTCCCGCATTCTGAGCATATAAAGGGCCGCTCGCCTGTGTGGATTCTCTGATGAGCATTAAGTTGCGAGCTCCAAATGAAGCGCTTTCCACATTCAGTGCATTCAAAGGGCTTCTTGCCAGAGTGCAGGCTCTGATGTTGCTTGAGGTAGGACCTGTGCCTGAAGCTCTTTCCACATTCTGGGCACTGAAAATGCCTCTCCCCGGTGTGCATTATTTGGTGGGTACTCAGCTGCGAGCTCCAACGGAAGCTCTTCTCACATTCTGAACATTTATACGGCTTCTCCCCTGTGTGAATTATCTGATGCAATTTAAGGCTTTTGCCATCAGTGAAATTCATTCCACATTCGGAGCATATATAGGGCTTCTCCCCTAAGTGTGATCTCTGATGTCGTTTAAGGTTGGAATTGCAACTGAATCTCTTTCCACATTCAGTGCACTGGAAGAGTATCTTTCCTCTGTGAATTGCATTAAGGTAGGTGTTCTGGCTGAAACTCCTTCCGCAATCTGGGCACTGACAGGGCTTCTCCTCTGAGTGTGTTCTTTCATGTTGTTTAAGAACAGACCTGTGTTTGAAGGTCTTTCCACATTCTGAGTATTCATATGGCTCCTCTTTCCTTGTATGAGCTCCGCCATGCAAGTTAAAGCCCGCACTGAAACTAAATTGCTTGTTGCAGCTAAAGCACTTATATGCATCTGCTTCTGGGTGGATTCTCTGATGTTCAGTAAGGTATATTTGCTGTCTTCCTTCTAGAGGTACTCCCGGAATTGCAATTTCATGGAAGTCTCCCCCTTCAAAGAAAATAGAATTGTTCCACCATGGTGCTTCTTTTCCAATGCTCCTTTTCTGCTGGTGCCCATTTTTGTTGATTCCTTTCCCGTCACCTGAAAGAATGAAGAGAGACACTTTTCTCAGTCCAGGGGACAAACCCACCAGCTTCCTGTTTTGATTTTGGGAGGAGAAAATGCTTCTCAGGCAAATCCTTCCAAATGTATTCATGGGCCTCACATGGCAAACAGACGCGACACTGGTGCACAGAGCTCTTATCCAGTTCCCATGTCTTAGTATTATAACAAAATTGACGGGCTCCCCCTGCAGTGTGTCCTGCAAAGGGCAGCTCATGGCAGCTGGTATAAACTACAATAAGGTCAAAATGCACAAAAAAGCACATACTAGAATAAACGTTTGAAAACACAGGCCAGGGAGAAAGAGAAAAAGAGAAACAGAGCAAGGCAGAAGGAGTCTCCAGGGCCATCTAGTCTGACCCCAGCTCCAGCTGGCTCTGCTCAGAGAAACATAGAAACAGACCGAGTCAGAAGGGGCCTGCTGGGCCATCTAGTGTGACCGCAGCTCCAGCCAGCTCTGCTCATAGAAACATAGAAGCAGAGCGAGGCAGAAGGGGCCTCCCAGGCCATCTAGTCTGACCCCAGCTCCAGCCAGCTCTGCTCATAGAAACATAGACACAGAGCGAGGCAGAAGGGGCCTCCCGGGCCATCTAGTCTGACCCCAGCTCCAGCCGGCTTCGCTCACGACGAGCCCACCACGGGCATGTCCAGCCTGCCCTTGAGCAACCTCACCCCCTGGCTCCCTCCAGGATCAGGCAGTGTGCCTTGCGCACCACTTGCTGGGGAACATGGGTAGGAGAGTGCCACGGCACTGGCGTCCTGCCTGTGGGATTCCCTGGGGAGCCCCTGCTGCATGCATAGATTGCCGGATGAGATGGACCCACGTGCTCTGACCCGGCCCCGGGGCTCTCGGCACAGCCTCACCTCCTGGCTTTGCTTCGCTCTCCTTACGCAGTTCGGCATGCAGCTTCGCACATTGTACCCCAAAAGTACCTGCACTCCACCGATCTGCCTGAACCCTGCAGAGCCATGGCTGCCTGCCCACATTGGCAATGTGGGGTTAGAAACAGAGAGTCAGAAGGGGCCTCCTGGGCCATCTAGTCTGACCTCTGGCACCAGCCGGTCTGCTCATGACGTGCCCGCCATGTGCACGTCCAGCCTATCCTTGAACAACCTCACCGATGGGCCTCAACCACCTCCCATGGAAGCTCATTCCACACCCTTGGGCTCCTGACTGTCAGGAAGTGCTTCCTGGCATCCAAATGGAATCTTGGCTCCCTGAGCTTTGCTCCATTACATGGGCCATAGTTACAGGGACTAGGGACTGATTCAGTCTAAGGGAGAAACACAGAAACAGTGGAACAGAGCAAGTCAGAAGGGGTCTTGGGCCATCTAGTCTGACCCCTGGCTCCAGCCCGCTCCGCTCATGACATACCCACCATGGGCATGTCCAGCCTA
This sequence comes from Varanus salvator macromaculatus, assembly GCA_023646645.1. Taxonomy (NCBI): domain Eukaryota; kingdom Metazoa; phylum Chordata; class Lepidosauria; order Squamata; family Varanidae; genus Varanus; species Varanus salvator. Next base: position 17,771 of record JAIXND010000841.1, on the reverse strand, counting down.
TCCTTGAACACCCTCATGGATGGGGCCTCAACCACCTCCCGGGAAAGCCCATTCCACACCCTCGGGGTCCTGACTGTCAGGAAGTGCTTCCTGGCATCCACATTGAGCCTGGGTTCCCTGCCCTTTGCTCCACTGGAACATGCCATGGATGCTCCCAGGGCCACCGCTACACCAGGCCCCCACCCTCCACAAGCACAACAGGCAGCAGAGTGGGAGCACCACTGAATGGCTCTCACCAGCAGGGCCTGCCTTCGCCCGCCATGCTGCTGCACAGGGCACTGAGGCATTTGCTGCAATGGCAAAGTGGCCACGGGGCCCCTGGGAGACACTGACAGCCGCCCTCCAGGCACACGCCCAGCCCAACGCCTCAGAGACCCAGCTCAAATCCCATCCACTTGGTTCCAGCCGTGCCTCATGGATTTCCAGCCAAGTCTCCCGAGACCCCGGGCCACCTCCCTGCAGCTGGGGAGGAGTCCCTCAGCGGGCAACCGGGCAGCCACCTCTTCCCTTGAGTGGCCATATTGGTTGGGCCAGGAAACATAGAAAAGTACAAACAGAGCGAGTCAGAAGGGGCCTCCCAGGCCATCTAGGACTCTGTACCAATCCTGGTGGCACCACAAGCTCTAACAGAATCCAAAGAACCAGCATGGCTGCATGTCACAATTCAATTAGAGAGTCCTGCTGGACTACTGATTAGTGGAATATAAATTTGATCATACATACATACCTAGTCCATAAAATGTCCCCTCCCCCCTTGCCAGGGTTAAAAATTGAGCTCCAAAGTTCCTTATCCTCCAAGGGCAGAGTAGCTCCAGACAAGATCCACTGCAGGAATACCGAAAACCCGCAAGACCATCAGCTGGGGGAATCCACTGCCAGACCCAGAACCAGATCCAGTTTGTCACTGGATCCACATGGAGGTGCTAAGCCTGGCAGGGCCGCACTGGAACTCAGGAAAAGCTTCCACTCTGGAGGATCCCTCCCAGTCCAGGTGGGTAAAGCAGGGCCACCTGGGAGCAAGGGTGGTGGCATGGCTAGACGGTGTGGGACCTGGGCTGGGGGGATCTGGGCACAGCCACGAAGTTTGCCGGGGGACTCTGGGCACAGTCTCTCAGCCTGATCTCACTGCAAAGTTTGGAAGATAACCTGGAGAGAAGCAGCATTGGTATAATGCAGAGGCTGGGCCCATTTCTTTCAAAATTCAGCACGGAAGGATAGAAAGTTCAGGCTCTAAATGTGAGCTGGATGAAGGAGGGATCGGAAGGGGTGCTGGAAAGATTAGGCTGATGAACAAGAAGATACCAGAACCTGGAGGGTCTGAGGGGGAGGGAGGTGGTCTCATCGAGCCAGGGGCCCGTCCTCAAGTAACACCCAACATTCCCACCATCTGGACCTCAAGCACTGCAAACTTCCTTGAAGGTGGAGCCAGCTCTTTTGGGGAAGGGAGGGAGGAGGAAGTCATCAGGTTGAAATCAGCTTCAAACATGGACCAAAACTACATCCATAAACTGGAGTGACGGTTATCTGATTGACGGCACTTGTTAACGGCCTTGATATTAATCACTCTAGTTTGCAAATGAGCCTGGGTCAAATAAAGGGCTGTGTTTTAGAGGCCTTCCACTGGGACAAGAGAAGAGGGGAGAGACAAGCTCTCAGCACATAATATAAAAAAATGAGGAAATGGTGCCCAATGGATGCTTCTCCCACATTTTCAACACAGAAGCCCCTTCCCCAGATGATGGAGCCCCTCCCAATATTCCTTGCCTGTTTTTCTGACAGCTCCCTCATGAGTCAAGATTTACCCAGGAGTACTGTCTGTGAGAACAGCCAGCCTTGGAAGCCAATGGATACGGGCCAGCCAGAACGAAGCACCCACCTGCTCGCCTTGCCCCATCCTTGCAGCCCGGGGCAGGTGGGTCCCCTTCCTCCTGCCAGAAGATGAGGTCAGGTCCAGGAACTGGGAGCCCTTGGGCAGAGGTCAGAGAGAGAGGAGGGTTACCGCGGGTGTGTCAGATGGCGGCATCTCTCCTGGGGGCTCCCGCCGCTCTCCCATTCTCACCAGTCCCCCCAAGGTCAATAAAGGCTGGGCTCATTACTCCTCTGCAAAGCAAGCAACTTGCAGGGTGCCACCTGGGCTGAGATGCCTCTGCCTGTCCCCAGATGCCTTTGGCTGCTCCTAGGTTTCTGCTGCGATCATGCTATGTGGGCAGGCCCGGAGAAGACACCAGCGGCCTGTCATGGCCATGTCAGAGGGCGAAAGGCATCACCGGCGTTATGAGAGATGCTCTGCAACAGAACCGCTCCTCTTTGGCAAGGGCCAGGAGCAGGAAGAACTGGAGATCAGCACCGTGGCAGTGCCTCAGAGCTGCTGAGCATGCCGAGGGCAGGGTGAAGGTGAATCCAGCTGGCCCCACACTGGAACAGGAGAGGGGTGGAGGAAGGGCCTGCTCTGCAGCCCAGGCTCCATGCTTCCAACCCCACAGGTCCCTGCTGCAGCGAAGGCAAAATCCAACAGAAGCCTACCAAGGGATCCCTGTCTAGAAAGCATTGCAGAAATACACAAGGAGAAAACAGCAGCTTTGGAAACAATTCCAGGTGTGGTGGGATTAATCAGGAAGCTGCTGGGAGGACTGTCTCCATCGAGGCTGCCCTGTTGTCATGTGCAGCCAACGGAAGGTGCTTTCCTGGGACAGAGGCCCTCTTCCTTCTTCCCTGGTTCTGCCATGCCTCACCGGATCGTGGCCTGCCTTGTCTGAACGGTACCTAGGCTCAGCCTCACTAAGACCTGCCCTGCCTCTGCCCTCCAGCATGCTTCCCAGCACCCTGGTCCAGTGTTCCAGTCACAGCCAGCTGCTGCCCACACCCAGAAGCGGACACCCTGCCCATGCCCGGTCATTCACCCGGGTTTTTGCCAGGTACCACTGCAGGCTGCTGCTCCTGGCACTGGTGGAGGTGGGGGAGGGGGCTTCCTGCCGCCCCAGGGACACTCTCAGACCAAGGAGCACCCCAGGAAAGGGACTGCTCCCTGAGCAGCTGGCAAGACGAACCTGAACCATCAAGCAGCCTGGAGAGGAGGCAGCTGCGGTGAGGGCCAGCCGCATCCTCCCATCATGCAAGAGGCACAGCAGGGGGGTCTCTGCCACTCCCCAGGCAGAGCCGGACCCAAGCAGGGAGGCGGTAGGGAAGCCGGCCCAGGCCAGACGCGAGGAGCAAGGCCCAGTGGGGAAGTGGGAAGAGAATCCCATGGGATTCCAGCCAAGGGTGGGAGGCCACCTATCGAGGACACTGAAGCTGCATCCAGCACAGCAGGGTGGTCTAGAAGGCCTCCGGGTCCCTTCCAGCATCATGACGAGTCAGCTGAGGAGAAAGGGGGCTCACCCAGGGAGGCCAAGGTCCGGCAGTTCTCCCACATGACTTCCCTGTGCAGAGCCCTCTGGGCCGGATCCAGCAGCGCCGCCTCCTCCTCTGTGAACCACACAGCCACCTCCTCAAAGGAGACCTGGGCCTGCAAGAGGGCAGGCAGGAGAAAGATTGCTCGGAGCAGATCGGGGTGAAGGGGTGGGGGGAGGCAGGGGTCCCCCTGTAGATCTGGGTCCAGGGGTCAGTCAGAGCCTTTGGGGAAGCCCTGGATGACCCCTCCAGGCTCCGCAGGATGTGTGGGGCTGGGGCACCGGGGGCGGGGGAGGGAGGGAAGGGACGCACCTGTTCTGGCTGCCTTGCAGCTCTGTCTGTTCCACCGCGAGGAGCTCCATATGCCCTCCCAGGGCCTCGGAGCATCGTGCTGGTTCCTGAGGGGGAGGCGGAAAGGCACTTTATATTTCTGAAACATTTTGCCCTAAGCTGTTTGGGTGCAGCCGCCCTCTTGCTGCATGGCTTTTGGCCACAGTATGCAAGGATCTAGTCTGACCCTGGCTCCAGCTGGCACCGCTCACGACATGCCCACCATGTGCATGTTCAGCCTATCCTTGAACACCCTCACGGATGGGGCCTCAGCCACCTCCCGTGGAAGCCCATTCCACGCCCTCGGGGTCCTGACTGTCAGGAAGTGCTTCCTGGCATCCACATTGCGCCTGGGTTCCCTGCCCCTTTGCTCCACTGGAACATGCCATGGATGCTCCCAGGGCCACCGCTACACCAGGCCCCCACCCTCCACAAGCACAACAGGCAGCAGAGTGGGAGCACCACTGAATGGCTCTCACCAGCAGGGCCTGCCTTCGCCCGCCATGCTGCTGCACAGGGCACTGAGGCACTGGCTGCAATGGCAAAGTGGCCACGGGGCCCCTGGGAGACACTGACAGCCGCCCTCCAGGCACACGCCCAGCCCAACGCCTCAGAGACCCAGCTCAAATCCCATCCACTTGGTTCCAGCCGTGCCTTGTGGATTTCCAGCCAAGTCTCCCGAGACCCCGGGCCACCTCCCTGCAGCTGGGGAGGAGTCCCTCAGTGGGCAACCGGGCAGCCACCTCTTCCCTTGAGTGGCCATATTGGTTGGGCCAGGAAACATAGAAAAGTACAAACAGAGCGAGTCAGAAGGGGCCACCATTAACATGGTGGAAGCAGACAGCTTTTTCATGCACTGGCTGGAGCCTTCCCCTCACACACCCGGAGGCACGAGGGGAGCTTACAGGCAGCCCCTGGAAAAGGCCGCCTTGAAAAAGGCCTGATCCATCCTGACCCCAAGAGGTACCGCCCCTGTTCTGCTCCTTCTGACAGGGGGCACGGGCCTCCCCCTGGCCAGACCCCCGAACCACCGGCGTGCTGCCTCCTCCAACCGGCCCTCACCCCCATCCTGCGCGGTGCTGGGGTCTCCCCGCGGGTCGCGCCTCTTGCATGCTCCCTCCCAGCTCTGCTGCAGCCTGTGCGAGGAGTCCCAGCACTGTTCCGGGGACAGGGAAGTGGGGACAGCCTGCTGGAGCCGCAGGCTCCACTGAGGGACGCAGCAGGGTCAGGCGGCAGGGGCAGTGGGGCAGACCCCCAAGTCTGACTGAGATGCGAAGCGGATCGACCTGGATCGAACTCACGAGTGGACCGCCAGGCAGCTCCTCCCGAGCGCTGCTCCGGCCCCCAAGTCCCCTTCTCTGAAGATCCCCTGCCCCAAACAGCTCCGCTCCATCCCCACCCCACCCCGAGCCCCCTCCCGGCCTCCTCCCCCGCCCCTCCCAGCCCTGTACGGATCCTGCCCAGGATCCTGGTGGGGGCCCTCCCGCCTGGCCTTGCAGAACCCGGGGGGGGGTCTCTCCACACAGCCCGCCCCCCCTCCCCGCCCGGGTTTCCCGTCCGTGCACGCACGTGCAAAGCAAACCAAGAGGGGATCGCCGAGGCCGTGGGAAAACCCCGGCGCCTTTCTCGGGGCGGGGGGGGGGGACACACGGGGAGGAAGTGAAGGAGGAGGGGCGGGTTCTTCCTCTCGGGGCCTCTCTAGGAATCGTGCCTCTCTCTCCCTCCCTCCCTCTTACTCTCCCACTCTCTCTCTCCAGGGACCTCCCCCAAGACAGCCAGGATCCTCCACGTGCCTGTTGCAGAATCGGGGCCGGGCGGCCAAGAGCGCCCCCCGCTGCTTCGGAGGCTGAGAAGGAGGCGGGGCAGGTTGCGGGGGGGGCGATGGGGAGGGGAGATGTTTTCGCTCCGAAGGAAATGCCTATTGCCCCGGTCTCGCGGGTCTCCTCGAGCAGCGGGTGCGCCTCGCAGGCCGGCCCCAGGGAGGGCTCCCCACGTCCGGGAGAGCACGAGCGGAAGGCGCTTTCCGAGGCTCCCGAGTCAGCCCGGCGAGGTCTGCTCGGAGGAGGCGGAGCCGCCCGAGAGCGCGGGGAGGAGGCCAGCCTGCGAGGACCCGATCCCGCGCCCACCTTCCGCCCTCCTTGCGCAGCCAGGCGCCTTCATCGGCCGCGCAAAGCCCGCGCCAGAGAGCGCGCCAGGATTGCGCGGCGGAGCGGCTCCCCTTTGCAAACGCGGCGGCTGGAAATGCCGGGCGTGCGGTTCGCGGCTGCCCGCGATGAAGCGCTCTCCGAGTACCAGCCCCCTCGAAGCGAGAGGGTCGAGGTGGCAGCCGGGCCCCGGAAGGGGTCCCCCGCATCGGCGAGGCAGAGCCCGGGCGCCTCGGAGGCTTCTCCTTTCCGAGAGTGGTGGGAGCCCCCTGGCCCAGAGGCGGCCCGGGGCGGCCTCGCTCACGTCCCGGGCCGGGCAGAGGCCAAGCTCCGCAGGTGGCCGAAGCCGCGCCGCGCTGCGCTCGAGGGGGTGTGCGCGGCGCCCGGCGGGGATCCGGCCCCACGCGCCTCCCACCGCCTCTCCGTCGCCAGGGCTCGCCAGCGCCGCTGCCTCCCCCGAAGTCCCCAGCAGGCGGCAGGAGGCAGAAGTGCTGGGGGCGCCCCATCCTGGGGGAAGGCGCAGCGAATAGGGCCCTCCCGGCACCCCGCGCAGCAGCCCCGTCGGCCGGCCGGCCGGCAAGGACTGGGGCTGCGTGCCCAGCCGGGGAGGCCAGCGGGCAGGCGAGGGGTCGGGAGGCGGAAGCCTCCGAGAGGGGGGCGAGTCTGAGCGGTGGCGTGGCGCAAGGACGCCGCGCGTGGCTTGTCTGTTCCCCTGAGGGGCGCTCCTGCTGAGCAGCGTCCGGCACCGGCCAGGGGAAGGGCTGGTGCCGATTTCCGCGCAGTGCAGCCGCTGGAAGTGGGGGGGGGGGCGCAGTTTCTGTTTGGGAAGAGCAGCGGGTCAGGCACGATGCTGAGGAGGCGCCTTCCCGTCCAGCATCCTGCTCCCCCCGCAGTCGGCCAGCTGCACCCCCCCCCCGAGATCCACAGCAGGACTGCAGCGGAGCAGCACCCCCCCCGCCGCCAGCGCCCGAGCTCCCAGCAGCTGGGGGAGGCAGCCGTGCGCTTCCGCCCTAGCAGGCCCTTTGGACTCTGCTCCAGAAGGCCACTGCTCCAGAGCTGGCCCGTCATCGGAGGCGATGCGCATGGCTGTCTCTACCCATCTGCTTTCCAAGGCATCCCTGTTCCGTTCCTGTGCAGGCTGGGGAGGGCCTGGGGGGCAGGAATGGAGAGAACCCTCTTCCGCATGTACAGGGCGGGGGCTTTGAGGGGACCGAGCTTCTTGCGTTCTCGGGGTACCCGTGGCTTGCCACAGAAGTCTGCTCATTTCGAAGCAACATCTGGTGGATCTCCAGTTGGGCCCTCCAGGCTAGGCTGAGCTCGGGGGGGGGGGGGATCCAGCCTGCAGGGCCCGATTCTTGCCCTTATGGTGGGAGGCCTTGGCAGGACCTCAGTTGGGCACCCCTCGCTCGGGGCCCAGGCCCTTGGCTGAAAGGCAGCGCCCTGAAATGCTAGAAACGCCAGCAGTGTATTTCACCATCATCATGACTGAAGGCTGCCCAGGGACCAGCTCTCCTGTGGCTGATACACCTGCGGGGCAGCGACATGGGCAGGCAGCAACGATTGAACAGCACCATTTTCTGAAAGTCAGTCTGGTAAAACAGTAGCAAAGTAGTGGAGAAAAGGTGAGCAAGGGTCACTGCCAAAAGGTGACGGTCCCAGGTGGGGTGCGCAGCGCCTCCACTTGCTAAAAGAGTCCTGCAGCTAGAGAGGCCCTTCTGCGGGGACTGCTGAAGAGCCCTGTGGCTCCTTGAAGATGGCTACGTTAATGCCGGTGGAACCCGCTGCAGACCTGTCCATGTCCTGGAGGACCTTTCTTCATTGGGAGATGGGGGCCCAGCTAGCCCATGGCCCCGGCCTTTCATCCACAAGTGCACTGGCTTCCAACCCCTGAAGGGTGAAGCAGGTTGCATCCCCACATTCTTCTTGTGACCTGGCTTTCTTCATTATTTTTTTTTTTTTGGGGGGGGAGACCCATGTTGGGCCCTGCTTGACGTTTTTTCTCTGCTGAAATATGTAAGTCCGTCCTTGGCCCCCTTTTGCAGACCCTCCCATTTCCCACAACAGAGGCAACCAGAGCCCCGGTCTCTTCCCCAGCTCCTCCTCCCTGTTTTTGCTGTGGGGGAGAGGGGCAAAAGCAGGTCCATGGGCCCCCTTTGCAGGGAGGAAACCTTTTGAGTGACATCCGGAGAACAATCGGGCACTTCAACTGAATGCAGACTCGGAAGGCCATATGAGAGCCATATGTGTGGTGTAGTGGTTAAGAGCACGGGACTGGGACTCAGACGATCTGGGTTCGAGTCCCCGCTCAGCCATGGAGCCAACCGGGTGAATTTGGGCCAGTCACAGACTCTCAGCCCAGCCTACCTCACAGGGTGGTTGTTGTGGGGATAAGATGGAGGAGGAGAATGATGCAAGCTGCCTTGAGCCCTTTGAGGAAAAAGGCAGAATATAAATCGAAAAGTAAATTAATAATAGGAATCAAAAAACAGCACAGCCCAGAGACGAAGCCAAGGAGACAGAATTTGAGCTGGCAGCTGTGGGAGCCAAAGGACCTCCCCAGGCCCCCCAAAGGAGAGCAGGGAGACCCTCACTTCAGAAGCTGAACCCCGGAGCCCTCCTGCTCCCTCACAAGACCAGGGTGGGGGCAGGAGGGGCGTCTTCCTGGGGCTCCCTCAACGTGGATGTGCCCGCCTCTGGCCTTGCGGGTGTAATGGAATCCAGTCCATCTCAAAGGGTCCAATCCTAGGAAGACCATGGGTGGAAGCAGCCAGCAGGCCCGTCCCAGAAGAGGGAGAGGGCTGGCCACGGGCCAAAGAGAAGAGGGCGCCTCGCCTCTCCTCCAGTCCCCTGTCCCAATCTCCGAGCTGGAGGCCGGCACACCGCCTGAGTGCTGAGTCGGCTCCGGAGGGCGCCGAGAGCAGGGCTGCTGCGGCTGGGGTCGCTCGGCGCAGGAGGGGGCTTCCAGGCGCTCGGCTCGGGAGACTCCATGGCCAGGTGGGCGGTGGGTCGCGATCCTCCCTCTCCCAGCCCCTCTCCGCTTGCCTCGGAAGCGCGTGAGATACCCTGAGCTGCCCGGAGCAACCAGAGCGGACTGACCACAGCAGAGCTTATTCGCGAGTAGGGAGGGCTGGGCCCGTGCTGCTAATGCCTGAAATGCTTCGGGGGGCGGGGGAGCGGCGGCAGCGCTCTCTTCCTGCGTTTGAAGCAGGACTCCCATATCCGCGGGGATCGGGCCGAGCCCCCCGCGGATACCTGAAGCCTCAGATAGTTGCGAGCACCACTCTGCGGGGTTCGGGCACAGGATCCCGCAAAGGAGGAAACCCGGAGATCTCTCCTGAGTCTTCAGACCCACAGGGAGGCAACAGACGAAGCGAGGCTGGCTAGCGCAGCACCGAGGCAAAGAGTGTGGCGCCCAAAGGGAGTCGCTCGAGTTCTTCTTAGCGGTTGGGGTCTGTGCCCAGAGACCTCGCAAGTGTGGAGGGCCGGGGTCAACCTCGGTTTAGCGAAACGGCGATAACAGACAGGAGTTGTGCTGTTGCACGAGGATTTGCACACTCACTCGCGTGGCATTCAAGGCAGCGTTTAAAAGGAGCCAAATCGGGGGGGACTCCCCCTGCCGGGACTCCAACGGGGCGGGCTCCGGACAGTCGCAACAGGCCTTCGGGGTTCCGCTCCTTCAGGGGTCCGCGCCAGGCCCTTGCCTGTAGGAAAGTGAGTCCTGCCAGGGGGACCCGGGGGATGCCGGACAGGGCTCCCCGTGTTCCCTCTGCACCCCAAATTCGCAGAGCACTCTCCTTCCGCTCCCCAACCCCCTGCTTAGCTTCTTCCTCACCCCACCCCTTCGGCGGCCCACCAGCCTCAACCCCCCCCGGCCGCTGCTCCCCCCTTTCCCCGCTGCAGTGGGGACCCCTCCGGCCACCCCGCTCGCCATCAGGATGCGCGAGCGGCCGCCGCAGCCTGCAGAGGAGAAGCCTTGGAGCAGACGCCCAACTCTCACTTGAACCGAGCAGAAGAAAAGCAGCTTTATTGCTTTGATGAAGCCGCGATAACCATACAGAGCAACATTATTGACTGGTAACATGGTTTCAATAAATACGAATAAGCAGAGACTGGAAACAAGACCAGGAAGCGGCGCCCGCTGCGCTGACATCTCCGGCCAGGGCCGCGGCTGGCTAAGCGCAGAGTGGGGTGCGCGGCAGGGGGTCGATCTCATTAGGGCCCCCCGGCATCTGCGCCTTGGTCGGCTGCGGCCCCAACCCCAACGCCCCCTCCCCCCGCTGTCTTTGGGGCTTCCCTCCAGGATCCGGCTCGCAGTGCGCCCGCGGGCGTCCCTCTCGGCTGCTCTGCCCGCAGCGAGCCCATTTCCCACGAAAAAGTTTTTCTTTCCGGGGTGGGCCCCCCCAGGAGGACCCCCGCCCGGCCTCACGAGGCGTGGCTCTTGGTGCGGGCGACTGGGCAGCCGCAGTGCGAGGCTGGCATGGCAGGGAAGCAAGGTTTGGGAGGGGGGACCTCGCACCCGCAGGCAACCCTTCCTGGACGGCGCGGCTGTGGCGAATCCATCAAGAGCCAGACGAGTTTGGGCGGCCCTGCGAAGTCTTGGCAGGCTGCAAGTAGCCAGAGGCAGGAGCGCGGTAGCCTGGCAAGGCTCCCTTTCGGCTGCGTCCTCTGGTGCTGAGGGTCTCCGAGGAGGCCAGAAGGATTCCCGGGCGGAAGACGTCGAGGGCGAGAGAAGTTTGGGCCAAGCCCGTTGAGCATTCCCAGCTCCACTCCGGCACCCCGAATAAAAAGTTTATCCTGCTTCCCTCGCAGGCAGAGGGGCGACTCTCGCGCCGAATCCGGGCTCTGCTCCCCCTTGCAGAGAAGCGGGAGGGTCCGCCGTGCCCTTCGCGCAGGCAGGGGCGCTTCTCCCCCCGCGGGGGCAGTTCTGAGGGGGCAGCTCCCCCCCCCCCACGTGCTGCAGAGGCGGACTGCTCAAAGGGCCTCTCCACGCCCTGGTGCCTCCTTCAAGGCAGCGGGGATTTCCTCTAGGGCCAGCGCAACAGCCTTTCCCGTGGCTGGAGGGGGCGGGTCCCACCTTTGGGGGGGTATGCGGAGCAGCGCGGGGGGGGAACGGGTAGCCCGAAGGTTTTGGGGGGCTCCGAGCAACCTCGCGGGGTTCCTCATCGTTCGTTTGCCCCTGTGCTGAGCTTTAGCTAAGATTTTGTTTTCGGTCTGGATTTTCTTCTTGGCAACTTGGATGGCACTTTTTGGCAGAAGATGGCATGTTGATTTATGCGTGACATAATGTATGGTTGCAAGAGAAGCATTTAACAATCTTTCCCATCTTTCTCTTTGCACCACAGTTTTCATTTTAGAAAATAGTAATTCCTCAGCAGTGGGAAAACTGATTTATTTCTGGACAAATGAGAGACAGGAACAAGCCTGGGTTTATTTAGTTGACATTCTGTCTACTTGCACGTGCGACTCCACGAACAGTCAGAATGTGACTTGCAGACACCGGAGCTGTTGATTCAGGATCTGGGGGGACAAGGCAACTCACTCCTAAGAGAAAAGGAGCCCAAGAGGCGTGGGAAATCTTGGAAGAAGTTTCTCCAAGCACAACTACGAACAATTCCATCCAGAGAAAAGTGTAGAAGACAGCAGAGGAACAAAAGTTAAGCGACAGCCTGAAGAAAAGAAGAAGACGACGAAAGAGAAAAAAAAAAACCGTACAGAAAGTGGAAGCAGGGCCAGACCACGAAATAGCAAGGAATTGCTGAAATAGCATCAGGAAGGCTAAGGAAGGAAATGAACTGAGAATAGCAAGAGATGCTCAGCACAACAAGAAAGTCTTCTTCAGATACATCCAGAACAAAAGACGTGAGAAAGAGAAGGGTGTTCTGCTTCTTTAAGTGGATGGCACTTAAAGTGAGAACAGCTGACAAGGAAAAGGCAGAGGCGGGCCATTCCTACTTCCCCTCAGTCTTCTCCCACAAGGAAATCTGCAATCAAGAGGAAGTACAAGCTGGGAGTGAGAGATGGCAGCCCAAGATTGACAGATAAATGATCAAATGAATACTTAGGTGGACTAAACGCATTCAAATCTTCAGTGCCCAGTGAACTCCATCCCGGAGTCATAAAAGAGCACGCAGAGAAACTCTCAGAGCCACTGGATATGATCTTCGATAAATCTTGGTAAACAGGAGAAGTGCCAGATGACTGGAGAAGAGCTAACGTCCCTATCTTCAAAATAGGGAAAAAGATGAACTTGGGAACTATAGACCAGTTAACCTTACGACAATCGCTGGAAAATTCTGGAGCAAATTATTTAAAAACCAGTCTGCAAGCACCTCATAGAAAATTCAGTGATTAATCAAAGCCAACGTGGATTGATCGAGAATAAATCCTGTCAGACCAATTTAAACTGTTTGACTGGGTGGGCAGCCTCCCAAATGGACAGAGAGATCACGGTGGACATAACCCACCATGTTTCCCCAAAAATAAGACCTGGTCTTGTATTAAGTTTCGCTCCAAAAGACGCATTAGGGCTTATTTTCAGGCGATGTCCTGTTTTTTCTTACGAAAGCCATAAGATTCTCGCCCCAAGAGTCCTGGAAGGAATCGCTCTTTCTTTTTATACTTTTTATTTATTTATTTATTTATTTATTTATGTATAAAATAAATTACTTGCATCTCTGGATGGCTTACAACATACATCAGAATAAAATAAATAAATGGACTATTCCACCCTGGCTGCAATTAATAAAATACAAACAATAAAATCCAATTACTATTAATACAAATTAAAATATTGATTAAATAACAAGGTGTTGACCTGGCTCCGAAAAACATATAATGAGAGCGGCGCCAGGCAGACCTTTCTGGGGAGCACATTCCACAGTCGGGGTGCCACTGCAGAGAAGGCCCTGCTCTGGGTACTCTGTCTCCTAACTTCTTTCACAGAGGGTTCCCGGAGGAGGGCTTCTGTTGCCTTCTGTACATCGTGTCTGTACTCTGATTGGTCATTTGGCATGAAGTCTCGCATTCATCTGCTCACATAGGTGTTCACCTCTCATCCAAAGGCGCCCGCTTCAGAATTTACAAATCCTTAATTATAATGTATATCACCATTTATTTTAACTATTAATACCAATAGTGTTGTTTACATATATTTGATTATATATTAACATTATTTTATAATTCAATATGTCTATTGTGTGTTGTAGCGGACATACTACCGTGTTTCCCTGGCTGACGATCTTAACTGGGGCTTATTTTTGGGGTAGGGCTTATATTACGAGCATCCTGAAAAATCATGCTAGGGCTTATTTTCCAGTTAGGTCTTATTTTCGGGAAACACAGAACCTAGACTTTAGCAAAGCTTTCAACGCAGTGCCCTCGGACAGCCTGATAAGCAAACTTGCAAAAAGTGGACGAGATGGGAAAACCGTTAGGTGGATTGGGGGGGGGGGGTCCTCTGTCCTTCTTGTCCCCATGTCCCCCCCCTTCTGCTGGAGCAGGCATGGTGAGCGGGGTATGATTGGGAAGGGGATGTGGAAGCCCCCAGGAAGGGGATGCTCAGGAAACATGCGAGTGGAGAGGAGATCAGACTAACCCCAGCCAGCACTAGTACCACCTGCTCACCATCATCTGGGCCAGATGCCCCACCTTCACTCCGAGAAAGCCAAGTTTCTAGCCCTTATGGAGTCAGAAAGCAGAAGGCGCTCCCCTGGCGGGTCTCTTGGCAAGGAAGCAGCCCGCCTTGCACCACTCAGCGCCTCTCGCGGGATGGGGCGCCCCAGCCACAAACACTCTTCAGGGCTTGCGCTGGCACACGCGCGGCAGGAACATCGCTTCCGGCCTCCTTGCTCATCCTTTCCCTGCCGCTTCTCAAGCGCGAATCTAATTGCTCCCCACAAGGTTCACGCTTCCCGCGGTTGCCAGATGGCTGCGTCTCCCTCTGAGGAGCAGCACCGCCCGCTTTCCACCACAGAGCCAATTTCAGCCCGGAAGCTCCCCGGCAGAGAACGGCCCCCTGGAATTGCGCAAAACCCCAGGAACGGCAGAGGCTGCATCCGTCTGCATATGGCGGGCACCCAACTAGCACCCCCGCCCCCGCCACTGCCCCGCTCGCGCAAACACACTCGGAGTAGCACCTGCGATCAGGGCAGGCGCCTCCGAGGCGCGCCGGGCGAGCGCAGAAAGCCCCGCTCGGCCTGGGAATCCCCGCGCAATCCAGCCGCTCGCTCCGCCGAGAATTCGCTGCCCGGCCGCGTCATGTGTCTCCGGGGAGACGCTCGCCCGGCCCGGCCTGGTCCGGTCGGGAAGATGCGCGTTGGAGGCAGCGGAGAGCGCTTCACGCGTGCGCACTGGGAGCGGGGCATTCCGGCCACCCCGTTCTCCCCCACCCCGCCAGGATGGGGGGCGGGGTGTGCAGGTGGGGTGGGGGGCTCCCGGGGAAAGCCCCGTTTTGAGTCAAGAGAAGCTGGCCGGTTAATTTCGTGATCCTGGGAAAGGGCCGCCTGAGCCGCCCAGCGCCCTCGAACGGGGATTGAGGCTGGGCTGCGAGGCGAGAGCCCTAAATCGGGAGTGCTTCCCTTGGTTCCTGGAGGGGGGGGGGTGCAGGGAAGTCCCTCACGACCCCCGGCTGGTTCTTCCGTCTGTCCACTTCGGTGCAGCTCTCCCGGCAGCCTTCCTCAGGTGCTCTTCGCTGGACGGGAGCTCTTTGGGATAAATCCGCACCCCATTGTGCAAATGAGGCCGGACTCTGGCTTCGGCCGAAGGCTCTGCAGGTGTCTGCCTCCTGGAATCCCCACCGCCACTCCGCTTCTCCTCCCTGGCCCAGGCCAAAGCACCGTGGCGGGGCCAGGCTGGGAGAAACCGCTGGGGAGGGTGGGTTGTCCAGGTGGCGTGCGGACAGGAGAGGTTCCGGGGGGGGGGGGGCGTTCCCGCTCTCCCTCGTTCGCACCGGGCAAAGCGCTGCACAGACCACGAGGCGAGGCACACGACCTAGGGGCACCAGGCGTGGACTAGGCAGGCGCGGGGGGCGCTCGGGCTGGCCGACCTCGGGGTGACGCGCCGCCCGCTGGCTTCGGCAGAGCTCAGAGCAGCGCCTTTGCCTCCTGGCTGGGCGCGCAAATTCTATCTCCTCCTTGAGTCGCTCTCCGCAAGTCTTTCACCCCGGCAACTGCCAGCTCAGCGCCAGCGCTTTTTCCCATTGGCTGAGCCGGCTGGGCTTCCCCCGCCCGCGGGGCCAGGACCGGGCTAAACTGGGCACCTCTCGCCCCACAGCCTCAGAATCTTCTTGTAGCCAGAGCTCGGTGTGTGGGTGCCATGTCCGGCTTGGAGGGGGCAAAGATGTCAGGAGCACCAAAAAGCTCAGCGATCTATCTGTGCCTGGCGCTGCTGATCCTGCTGTGCGCTGAGCCTGGGCGAGGTGAGGGCCCCGGAGGGCCACGCGGGGGTGGGGGGCGGGACGGACTGGCGGGGTGGAGTGGACGAAGTCGGGGGTAGGGAGACGGCAGAACGGATCGAGGCCCGTTCTTTTCTGTGGCCCACCTGGGACACTGCAGACTTTCCGGGGGGGGGGGGAGTACAGAGGCACTTGTTCAAAGAGGTGCCTCTGCCCCCCCCCCCCGCTGAAAGAGGAGGCTCGGGGAGGACAGAAATCCAGCAAAAGTCCCCCTGATTGGGCCAGCACCTCCCCTGCAACTCGTGGGGTGTCACTTTCTCTCCCTGGGGTGTACTCCAGAGCCCCCCTTCATGAGGGGGGGACTCCCAGCCTTCCCCCTCCCCCTCTTCCTTGCTCCCCAAAGCCGTCAGACTGAGGGCAAGGAGAGAGGGCACAGAGAATTGCAGGAACCGGTGGGGCCACCGGAGAGTAAAGCGTGCTAGCAGCCCCGCTCCAGGCTCCCCCAGGCAGAAAGAAGAAGTGGGTCAGGGCTTGGACTGGACCACAAGAGGAAAGGAGAAGCTGAGGGAGTAGGGCACGTTGAATCCGGAGGTGATTTGGGGGTGCCCATTTCCAGATACTTGCAGGGCGGGCTGCCACATGATGGGGGGCAACCCGGCAACCTGGCGGGGGGCGCTGCCACGGAGGAGAGTTTGGATCAGAAGTTCAGCAGCAAAACAGGGTTAGGAGAGCTTCACCTGGTATGGGAAGCGTTCACTTTGCTTGGAGGTTTTCGGGTGCAAGCTGAAGGGTCATAAGGCGGGGGGGGGGAATGCAGCAGCTGAAGATTCCTGGGGGGCTGGTCTAGAAGACCCTTGAAAGGCCACCCAGATGGAGAACTCCGCAATTCTGCCAGCCTCCTTCCTGCCACCCCTCCCGTTTCAACAGCAAAACAGGATCAGAAGCAACCCGTGCCTCCATGGCCTCCTCCAGCCCAGGAAAGGGGAAGATCGCTACCCCGCCCACCACTCCTCTCCTCCCCCTCCCTCACGCCCGCACCAGCTCCTTCCCTTTCGCTTTCGGTGGTACCGCTCCCCCCTCAGGCACCCAGCGGGAAGCAGAAGCACACGCCCCGAGCCGCACCTGCAGGAAGAGGGCAGCGGGCCCTGGGCGCACATGCGCGGCAGGCGTCTCGGCCCGTCCCTCCTCCCTCCCTCCCTGGTGGAGGAACCTCTGCCCGTCGACTTCGGCCCTCACGCAGTCCCTTGCCAAATTGCTCTACTTGCTTGGCACGTTCAGGTTTCGCCCGCCTGACGCGCCTCCGACAAAAGCACGCTATTGATTCTGCACGCCACGATGAATTTTTATTTGTTTAAAATGGTTTTGCCCCCCGTGCTCCGCGGAAATCGTCCCAGGACGGCTTACAGTACTAAGGATGATAAACAAACAACATATATAGTAACACACAAGAAACCAAATGCGACTGTAAACATATTAAAGCCAAGTTAAACTTCCTCAATCCTTAAAAGAATGGGGAAATAAAAGAGTTTTACCTGGCGATTGAAGAGTTAAAATTCCTCAGTCCTTCAAATAAAGGGGAAATAAAGAGGTTTTTACCTGGGGCAGAAAAGAGCATAAAGATATTGATATAAATGAATATCCTTTATCTGCACCAGGAAAGGGGCTGGTGGTCTCTGAGAACGGGGGGGGGGGCTTCCAGTCAGGGGCCAGCCCCCCAGGGAGCCCCAGGGACTTTCACTCCTCCGGCTCATGCGCCCCCTCTTGCGCCCCCCAGGAGATGACATCCTGTCGCAGGTGGCCTTCGTCCAGCGGACGCTGGAGTCCCCCAAGGGCCCGGCGGAGTTCATGTTCGAGTTCAACGACGACGAGATCTTCCACGTGGACCTGGAGGCCAAGGAGACCATCTGGCGGCTGCCCCGACTTCAAGGAGTTCACCAGCTTCCAGGCCGAGGGCGCCCAGGGCAACATCGCCGTGCTGCGCTCCAACCTGGACATCCTCATGCGGCGCTCCAACTACACGCCTGCGGAGAGCGGTACTGCTCTGGGGCCCCTCCAGCCCGGTCCCTGGCCTGCCCGAGCCGGGGCCAGCCGAGACCCACCCCGGGTGGGAAGTCTGCATCCCCAGCGGGGGACCCCTTGGGAGGCCAGGCCTCTCCGCGCTGAGCACAGCGCCCACGTGCGGGGCCCGACCCCCATCTCCCCCCAGGCAGTCCCCTTCCCCACGGAGAAGGTGGCCGGCCGGCTGGCCCCACAGCCCAGAACGATTCCGGACCGCCCCACGGACCCGCTGGGGGTCTCCAGGGCAGGGGCTGTGTCTCCCCACAGCTCAACCTCCTTGGGGGGACAAGGGGGAGAATGTGGAGCCAAGGTGGGGGAGGGAGGGGCCCCTGAGGATGGGGGGCCCTTGCCACGCTCCCCTCGTCTCCCTTCGAGAAGGCGACCTTACCCTGCCCCTCCACCCCAGTTCCTCCGAAGGGGACCGTGTACCCCCAGAAGCCGGCGGAGGTGGGGGAGCC
>JAIXND010000840.1:0-102216 GCA_023646645.1 Varanus salvator macromaculatus | reverse complement strand
GGGGTCGGAAAGGGACAAGGGGGCGGCCCCTGGAAGACCGAGGCTGCCCCCGCGCAGATGAGCCCAGCCTGTCAACGCTGCGTCTGAAGCGGGCCAGGATGCAGAGCCTCTCTTTCCGCGCTCTCTGTCTCTGTCACTCTCAATCTCCTCTCTCAAACACACGCACAGGGAGAGCACCTCTGCGGCGCAACGCTCATCCAGCTCTCGGGAGGCAGCAGCTGCATTTATGCTCCGGGCAGCCCCCCTTTGCAGACGTGGTCGCCCAACCCTCTGAGATCCCGTGTTTCTGTCTAGGGACAGAGAGGTTGTTTCAGTCATGGGGAGCCCCCTGGGGCCTCGGCAAGGTGGGGCGAAAATGATGAGGCTAATTTGGGAAATTGCAAGGGAAGGTGGGCAGCGAGGAAACATGCAGGAAGCCCTGGCAGGTGCAGGGCATCCGCCTCAGCTGGAGAAGCCATGGGGGCAGGTGGGCATGGGCACAGCTTCTGCCCTGGACACCATTGCAGGAGCTGCGGGCAGGGCTTGTAGCTCACGCGCAAATGCACAAGTTGGGGTGTTGCAGCTGCATGTGCTGCGTCATGGAGGTAATCCTGGAGTAAGAAAAAAGTGGCAGAGGAATTTCCAGGACAGTCGTCTCCTATCCAGGGAAGTCATGGAGGAGGGAGGTTCCCTGGGGCCCAGGAAGCTCCTGGCACACTGGGCGACACTGATTCCTGCTTCCTTCGGGCTTCAGGCCTGGTCTGGGAGAGGAGTCTCCTTGGCTGCCCTGTGGGGGGCCTTTGAAAGGGAGAGACTGCGCAGTGTGACCCCACTTGGTCGCCCGAGCCCCTCCGAGGCATGTGACTCCGTTGAAGTTCTCAGGCGGTCCAGGACCTGGCTCCTTTGACCAGTGAAGCACAGCCAGAGGGGGTGGTATAAAGCTGCATTTTATTCTCAAAAGGAAGTTTGGTCACAGCAAACCCAAGCACAGGGCAGATGCCCCTTCCATGCTCCTGCCAGCCACTTAGTGACAACGTGGAGCTCCCTCCTCCGCTCTGGGACAGCTGAGCTTTTCCTGCTCTGAGGGAGATCCTAGCCACATACTAGGACAGCCAGGACCCTCAGGGCATGGAATGGGCATCCATGGGAGGTGGTTGAGGTGCTCAAGGACAGGCTGGACATGCACATGGTAGGCATTTCATGAGCTGAGCTGGCAGGAACAGGGGTCAGGCTAGATGGCCTGGGAGGGCCCCTTCCGATTCGCTCAGTTTCTACGTTTCTACATTTCTAACTGGCCAGATGGAACGGCCCTTTTCCTGCTCACAGCCTGCTATATGGGAAACTGGCAGGATATCCAGCACCTGGTGACAGGTTCACACTTTGCTTTTGCTCACAAGATGTTCCTTCGTGTTCAGATCCGGATGCAGGAGGATAATGTAGCACTTGGGCAGGAAAGATGCAGCCCAGCAACCCAGCACCAGAGGCCAAGATGGAGAAGACCTGCACAGCCACCATGTACTTGCCCCTGGTGCTCAGGTAGGTGGGCACAAAGGAGACCCAGACGCTGCAGAAGACCAGCATGCTGAAGGTGATAAGCTTGGCCTCGTTGAAGGCCCCGGGCAGCTTCCTGGCCAGGAAGGCCACCGTGAAGCAGACGGCAGCCAGGAAGCCCATGTAGCCAAGGCGGCGTATAGAACATGGCCACAGACCCTTCATTGCACTGCAGGACAATCTGCCCAGCCTGGGAGTGCATGTCAGAGTCTGGGAATGGGGGAGAGGTGGCCAGCCAGGTGGTGCAGAGGAGAACCTGGACACGGAACAGGAGATGACGATTGGCGTTGGCCAGGCTCTTCCCCAGCCAGTCCCTGGCCCTGTTGCCCGGCTTGGTGGCCAGGAAGGCCAGCACCACGGTGATCGTTTTGGCCAACAGAGAGGAGATGGCGACCGAGAAGATAATGCTGAAGGCCGCTTGTCGGAGGGGGCAGGTGCCTTCCTCGGCCGGCCAATGAAGAGGAGGGTGGAGAGGAAGGAGAGCAGCAGGGAGATCAGGAGGATGTGGGAGAGGTCCCGGTTGTTGGCCTTGATGAGTGGTGTGTGTCGAGGTACTTCAGGAAGATGGCAAGGACAAATCCCGTGGCTGCGGACAAGAAGAGGGCAGAGGCCACGAGGGCGAGCCCCAGCAGTTCGTCATAGGAGAGGAAGGTGACAGCCTGGGGACGCACCTGTCCCGGGTCTGGTTCGGGTCCTGGTCATCCATACACTTGCTGCAGCGCTCTGCGTCTGGGCAGGAGAATAGACAGGCCGCCCTGACACTCTGGCTGGAATTTGGTGTGCCACGAAGTCGCGCCGAGCACTCTGCTGTGGCTGCCGGGCATGGTCACGTGTGTCGTATGTGTCATGTGTTAAGGACTGCCGGTAAAGTAGGAGCCCTCCATGGCCACCTGCCGGCCTGGGCAGTGTCTGCACCGGGATCATGCCATATTTAGGCCTTCCCTGAGCACAGTGTCTCTGCCTGCAGGACCCCTCATGGAAGCCCTGAGGCGATGGGAGACATCTGGGACCAGTGCAGGTGCAGGTGCTCAGCCCGCCCTCCCCAGTGAACATTTTCCTGCACGGCTGCCCACACGCCTACCCCAGGTGCTGACTGAGTCGGGAAGGGGTGCAGCATGGATTTGATCTCGCCCGGGGGGATGCTGCCCTCTCCTTTTCATTAGGGAATCTCGCTGTGACAGGCCGAGGACATACCTGCCTCGAAGGGTTTCCCTGGACTCTCGCAAACCTGCTGTCATGTGGGTGTCCTGGAATATGGCCCATCATCCACAGCTGGAACGTGTGGCCCTGCATGTTCCTAGCCTGGTTGACGGATCAGCGCGAAACACTAGAGACCCCAGAAGGGGGAAGGAAGTGCTCTGCACACAGCCCAGCTTCTCACCCTTTAAGACAACTCCAGGGAGTGGGCTTTGAAAAAGCGTGCCCTCCCCAGAACTCCCCCATCTTCAGGCACCCACCTTCCTGGAAGAGACGGTCCCTTCTGGGCAGGGGGGCACAGGCGTAGCAGCAGACAAGCGCTCCTTCTTGGACCACCTTGACGGATCCTGGGCGGCAGCTCTCCACACACCTGGACTGGGGCAGGGTCTGGGGTGAAGACAGACCACGCTTGGGGCAGCTTTCCCACAGAAAAGGGGGCAGAACTGGAAGGCTGTTGGTGCCCTCCGGAGTCCTTTTGCCTAAAGCTCAGAGAGGGGCCATGGAGTGAGGCAACCTGGCCTCTTGCCTGTCACCTGCTGGCCTCCCCCGGTCTTTCCTTTCCTGTCACAATCCACGGAGTGGACAAGCTCTGGGGCAAGGGACTGTCCTCTGTGGCCTCTCTGTCAGAGCCTCAGAAGCAGGGCCTGCGCCGCCAGTGTCCGGAGGTGATCCATTTGGCTCCCAGCTACGGGGCGGGCTGGGCAAGGATGCTCCCCTCCCTGGACCCAGAAGACAAATGCTGGTGTAAGAGCCTGCAGGCTGCAGTGTCCGGGTCTGGGCTGCTGGGTGGCTGGGCCAAGTCTAGCCTCGCTCAGCTCTCTGAAACCACTCAGAGCACCTTTCCTGGGCAGTGCACCATGGGAATGAGGGAGTCTGGGCTCTCCAGGGGGGCCTTGGGGAGCCAGAAATGGGGGCGTTTGGCCTCACCTGTTGAGCCACTTGGGCCATGGTTTGATGGCAACCTGGGGTCCAGCAGATCTCTCATGCCTTTCCATGCTCCAAAGATCACCCTGGTGATGGATCCATTGGCAAACTTGACCAGTTCACGAGGTCAAAATCGGCTGCCAGTTCTCCACTCTCGTCCAGTACACCCCATCCTCAGAGCAGTTGTGCAGCTGGGGGTCTCTCAGGAATGGGTGGAGCTGGGGAGCAGAGGAGGAGCCATGCTGAGGGGCCAGAATTTCTTCCGACCCAATCAGTTATTCCACCTTTTGGTGTCCACCTGGTGCATGGTCGGTTCCATATCTGATGCCGGCTGGCCTCTCCATCATTGCCAGGGCCCACTTCACCCTCAGTCTCTCACCCTGGAATTTCTGATTTGAGAGGATTCCGGGAAGCCTGCATGAGTGAAGCGAGGGAGTAGGCCATTGGGAATGGCAGAGAATTGGGGCAGCCGAAGGTTGGAGTGACCGGGAGACCCACCTGTTAGCTGGGGAAGCCATGGTGGAAGCCACTGGGAATTGGGAAGCCATTGGGGAAGCCATTGAGAATTAAGCCAGCCACCCCCCATTTGCACACAGCTGCTGCCTCCCAATAACCACCTCGGCTGTTGCTTGCCAAGGGCCCACCCTGGTGCTGGCTCTGCAAGATAGAGGGACCTCTTCTCAGGGGATGGGGGGGATGGTCACCCCAGGGCTGCCCAGGCAAGTCAGCAGGTGTGAGCACCTGACTGCGGCTGTGGGCCTTCCCGGACCCTGGCAGGCACTTCAGCCGAGCTCTGGAAGGTTTTCCACACATCACTCAGAAATGCCCACTTTCTCATGCAGGAGACGCACTACGACTTTCTGAAGGCGAATGTGGGAAACAGTGGAGTTTTTCTCCGGGTTGAAAGAGCGTTCAGGTGGAGTAGAAACAGAGAAGCAGGGCGAGGCAGAAGGGGCCTTCCGGATCAACTAGTCTGACCCCAGATCCAGCTGGCTCCGCACATGACATGTCAGCCATGGGAATATCCAGCATGCCCTTAAGTACCCTCATCAATGGAGGCTCAACCCCGTCCCTGGGAAGCGCATTCCATCCCCTCGGGATCCTAACTGTCAGGACTCGCTTCCTGGCATCTAAATGGAATCTGGGTTCCCTGAACGTTGCTCCATTGGAGGCGTCCTGCCTTCCTCTGCAGGGGAGAACAGGTCCCTAGCCAACTCCCTGGGACACCCCCTCATGTACCTGCATGTCGCCAACAGATCCCCTCTGAGTATCCTCTTCTCCAGGCTGAAGAGACTCAGCTCCCTCAGTCTTCCCTCATACAACATCCACTGCAAACTGGCCACCAACCTTGTGGCCCTGCGCTGCACTGACTCCAACCTGGCTATATCCTTCCTCCAATGAGGAGCACAACTCCAGCCACTTGTCCCCTAACCTGTACTAATGACACCATTCCTATGCCCAAGGGCAAGACTTTGCACTTATCCACCGTGAACTCCATCCTGTTGTCTCCTGCTCACCTCCATAGTCTGCCCAAATCCTTTGGATCCGTACTACATGCTCTTCAGTTGTAGCCACCACCTAAGTGAGGGGACGAGGCTGCTGGCACCAGACCATGGACCAGCTTATCCCCCAACTTTACCCTCTGGAGCCACATCAAACAAGACAGAGGGAGGCCTTGAGCCAGGCCTGGCTGGTCACACTCGGTCACTGACACACGGGGAAAGGAGCATTTGCCCCATCGCAGGGTGCAGGGGCTGCTCGGCAGGGGCTATTTCCAGGTGGGCTGCTCCTCCGGGATGGAGAAGAGCCATGGGGATTGCTGCCTGCTTACTTGCATCCCACCACAGATTCACAGATAGGAAATCCTATGCCGACATTCAGAAAGGTCAGAATCGTCCGGTCCAGTGGGAACCTCAGAAATCGGGAAGGGCGTACCTGCCACAACTGCAGCCTTTGGACCCCCAGCCTTCCTCGGCCTGCCAGCACCCTCCCTTGGCTCGGGACCTGGCAGCAGCATCCATGGCACGGGCCACAGTCTGGACCGAGCTGTAGATGACGTGGCTGTCCAGAGCCAGGATCCTCTCCACCTCCTCTTGGGAATCCAGGTCTAGGTCCTCCCTCTCCCAGCATCTTGTCCAGCCCTTCACAGAACGTGCATGTCTTGAGTAGGAGCAGCTAAACGCTTTCACCCCAATTTGCACGACAGAGGAGCTGACGTGAGGTTTCAATGCGATTGCCCTTTTATTGGTCCGGATATGAAGAAGGAAAAAAGCCGAGGATGTGTTGAAAAGGTATTTCATGGCTCAACTCCAGGGTGAGGTCCCATAAGGCGGTGGTAATCCAGACCTTCCCTACGATGGGTTTCATGCCCGCGACAATTAATCTCTGCATGATATCTATTCCATTCAGGAAGGACCTCGTCTCTGCACAATAGAGAAGGACGTTGGCTTGGTTCCACTTGTGGAAGGAAGGATAGCGGACCACCACAGTGTGCATTGTGAGTCCCGGGATCTGCTCCGTGAAAGCCACACAAATGCCGCTCCGGGCGAGCTCTGGCTCCAGGGTCCTGGTGCACCTCTCTCCGTTGTCGGTGTCCGGAGCCAGGAGACCCGTCATGGTCCACCTGAAGTGCAGCAGCAGCTGGGCAATCCCCCGGTACTGGCTCCCTTCCTTGGGGACCATGTAGTAGAAGAAGGGGAACTGGGTCTTGTCACTCAGAACATGAGAAACAAAGGCATGATTGACTGGAAGGAAAAGTACAGGCGGGTAGTTAGCTTGTTTCAAAGCCCAGTTTCCATTCTCCTAGGCTACCAGGTCTGATCCCGGGCTGCAGCTGGCTGGGCTTATCCTATCCCTAGGATGTTCATGTCACGCCTATGCTTGGACATGCTCCCCAATGGGACTTCATCCACCTCCCATGGAAACCCATTCCACACCCTCGGGGTCCTGACTGTCAGGAAGTGCTTCCTGGCATCCAAGTTGAACCTGGGTTCCCTGAGTTTGGCTCCATTCGAACGTGTCCTGCCTCCTCTGAAGCAATAAGAAGGTCATGGCCCACCTCCGTGTGACACCCCCTCATGTACATATATGTTGCCACAAATTGTTGGAGCTGAGCACAATGCCGCAGTTGCAGCTGCACCAGAGCCACCTAGAGTGGCGGTAATACATCTCCGGATCTAGAAGCCACAGTTTGCTGCCTTTGTTGCGTGATTCTCATTGAGCGCTGGATTCGTCTTCCCCAAATGACCCATGTGCACCAAACCGCACATCCAGTTCACAGCCCCCACCCCACATGGGCAGAAGAGGTGCCTGTTGAGGTCGTTGGGAGAATGCCTTGAGTTTTCAGGGAATATCCCACAGTAGGTGCCAGATATGCCCCCCCCTTGCCCCACCTGTGGATTTTGTAGGTGCCCAGGAGGGAGGACACCTGTGTGGAGATGTCCGCGTCCGCCCCCTCCAGCACCACCAGCGGGAGGCCTTCTCCGCTCCGCAGCCGTAGTTGGGAATGTTGGCCCGGCCCGGCGAGAGCAGGTCCAGTAGGGCCCCCGAGGTCATGGGGGCTTGGAAGTAGTTGTCGTGGACGCTGTAGCCGAGGGTGAGGTTGGGCAGGAGCGCGGTATCCCGGTTGATGTCACGGGCGGCAATCACAAAGGATAGGATCCTCCAGTATTCCGTGCTTGCTCTGGAAAGAAAAGGGTCTGGTCACCCCTGCAGCACATTCCAGGCTGCGTCACAAAAATTTTCCAGCTCTCCTGCTCTAGAACTTTCCCCAGCCTCACCCTGATTCCTGGAGCAAGTGCAGAGCATGGCAGCCCTTCCCAGTGGCGTGGCTGGGCTGTTTCTGGGGCACTGTGGGGAAGGAGGGAGTCTGGGTCAGTGCTCCTGGCCTGCTGCCCTGATCTTCGTGCCTCAACCAGGGAGCTGGCAGAGGAAATCTTCACCTGCCACCCCTCCTGTGGAGCGAGGGGGAAGCAGCTGCAGGAACAATGAAGGAGACTGTCCAGTGGTGTTGGCCTGCAAGAAGCGGGCATGCTTTGCTTTCTTACCTAAGAACTACCTTTCCTACACTTGCCACAGCTGCAAGCTGCTGGCCTTCTGAAAAGAAAAGCTGGCAGCACTGGAGCCACAAGGGTCCAGTCTCTCAATGACAAGAGAAGACAAAGAGTTTTTAGGCAGGACGGAGGAGCTGCAACCGCTCAGTGGAGTCCAGAAGCAAGAAGAGCATCTGCAGCTGAGGCAGCGGAAGAGGCGCCCGAGGGAAGGGAAAGCGAGGAGACTCCTGGAACAGGATGGCAGACCCAGAAGAAGTAGAAGGTGCTCTGCGGGAGGGGAAGCAGCAGGACTCTTAATCCACTTTAAGTTCCTTGAGGAAGGGACCAGTCAGGAAACTGACTGTGCAAGAACTACGCAATAGACGGGGTACCTCCAACAAAGAGGCAAAAGGCCAATCAAGCCAGGAAAAGGATAGCACACTTGGCAAAAAAAAGGAGAAGGGTGCGAGTTGTGAATTTCCTCTTCTGTAGGATGGAAAAATATGTATTTTGTGATGACCGAAAGAATTGCCAAGTGTGCAGTCCCCAGTGCCAAGATGAAGATGAAAGTGTGACCAAGCTCAGTCAACTTATACAGCCCACTGACAAATATGCAAAGGGCCACTGGGATGGCGGCTGGTTTGCAGGGAAAGCCATATGGGGAGAGGCTGAGGGAGCTGGGTCTCTTCAGCCTGGAGAGGGGGAGACTCAGAGGGGACCTGTTAGTGACATCCAGGTACATGACGGGGTGCTACACAGAGGTGGGGCATGGCTTTTTTCCCCATCAGTGGAGGGCAGGACACGTTCCAATGGAGCAAAGCTCAGGGAAGCCTGATGTAGGGTGGATGCCAGGAAGTACTTCCTGATGTTTAGGTCTCCTAAGTTAAGGGTATGGAATGGACTTCCATGAGAGGTGGTGGAGGCTTCATCAGTGTGGGTGTTCAAGGGTAGACTAGACGTGCACATGGTAGGCATGTCATGAGCAGAGCCAGCTGGAGCCGGGGGTCAGACTAAATGGCCTGGGAGACCCTTCTGACTCGCTCTGTTTCTTTGTTTCAAAGTTTTCCACATGGGAACTAACAACATTGGCATGAGGAGCTTTGATGAAATCACATCAGACTGCAAAGCTCTAGGATTGGACGAAAAAACCGCAGGGGCCCAGAAAGTCTTCTCCCCAATCCTGTTGGAAAAGAAAAATCCTTCAGGTGAATGACTGGCTATGGTTGGTGCCGTGAAAGGAGATTTGGATTCTGGGACTCCATTCTAAGCTCCTGAAAGACCCTAAAATTAAACCTATATGGGGAGGGAGATGTGTGGCATGGCAGACCATCACCAGGCAATGACCTATGTATTTCAAGAGAGAAAAACCTCAAGCAGGGCCCAGCACCAGTCTCCCCAAAAAACGTAGGAAGAAAACCAGGGCACAGCGAGAATGAACTCTACTTTCATTAATGATGTCTGTACTTCAGTGCCCAGAGGATGGGAAACAAGCAACATGAGCTTGAGCCGATAGTACATGAGGGCAGTCATGATCTTATGGGAATAACTGAAACTTTGTGGGACGACTCATGTGACCAGAACTCTACAACTGAGGGATTCAACCAGTTCAGGAAAAATAGAAAGGACCAACTGGGATGTGGAGTCACATTATATGCGAGAGACACAGAGAAATCTGCAGAGAAATACAAGAAGGGGAACTTCGTAGCCCCATCAAAAACACCTGGCCCAATTTAAAGGGAACAAACAGTAAGATAAGCATAGTTATTGATGTCTATTGCCCTCCACCCAGTCAGAAAGAGGACGAGGACGCAGCCTTCGAAAAATGACTTGCTGGCATTTCCAAGAATGATGTGGTCATCAGGGGGGCTTCAATTTCCCCGATTTATGCTGGGAGACAAATTCTGCCAAGCATGACCCCTTCAAGAGATTCCTGAAATGTGTTGCTGACAACTTCATCCAGCAGAAGGGAGAGGAAGAAATGAGAGGATCAGCCGTCCTCGAATTAGTACCAACTACAGGGATGTCCTGGTGGCCAAAACAGCAGCATGATTTCCAAGTCATGAGAAGTAGTAGTTCCTTATACTCCTCACTAGTCAGATCTCACTGGAATCCTGTGTCCCGTTTGGGCACCAAGAATGAAGAAAGATGCAGGGAAACTAGGAAGGGTGCAGAGGAGGGCAAGATACACGATCCAGGGTCTGGAAACACTGCCCGGTGAGGAGAAGACTGGGAGACCGAGCATGCTCAGCCATGAGAAGAGAAAACTGAGGTGGGACATGAGATCCCTCTAGAAGTCCCTCAAAGGTTGTCACAAAGAGGAGGGTCAAGATCTCTTCTTTTCTAATGCCAGTGCGGACGCGGAAGACTCAGTGTCAAGTTGCGGCTCAGATTTGACTTGGGAAAAGCTTCCTCAGGGTCAGAGTAATATGGCAGTGGGACCTGCTGCCTGGAGAGGTGGAGGCTGTCGCAATCTGGAGGTACTCAAAAAGAAACTGGACAGGCCTCTGAGTGGGATGGGGTGATTGGGTGTCCTGCAAAGGAACAGGTTGGACTCGATGGCCTTCTGGCCCCTATGATTGTATGAAACATTGAAGAGTGGCGAGTGTTTACTGAGGGGGCTCTGCTGGACGTCACCTGCTGCCCTCGGCTCTTCGACATTGTAAACCTGTGCGTGCCCCTCTGTGGGAAGGTGACCAGGCCGAGAGAGACACAGGGAAGTGCTCCAAGATGAGGGACCTGGTGAAAAGGAGCGGAGGAGGGGGATGGGAAGGGCAGTGTGCTGCAAGTGCACAAGTGGTGCTCCAAAGCACTCTGGGTGGACCTGCAGAGTCCTGGAAGCCACCAAAGAGGAGAGAGCAAGGGGAAGTCCTGCCAGGGCGGAAGGAACCAAAGACACATGTTGGACCTCATCTCACTAGCAGCTCCATGGCTGGCACTCCAGAAACCTTTCGATGCATCAGAAGGAAGAAGCCAACCTGGGGTGGAAGGGCCCAAGAAAAGTTCCGCTGGATCAGGCAAAGGTCCCCCAGTCCAGTGCTCCACAAACTCTGGGTTCAAGTAATTTGGGGCGGAAGGAGAATGTCCCCTCCCTGCTTCCTCCACGCCATGCTTCTTTCTAAACTCCGTCCTCGCTTCTCCTCCCGCTTGCCTTTTCCTACGCTGGACTGGCCCAGTTGCCACGGGGCACCTCTGGGGGGCTTCTCCACCTCCCCCCCCGGCATGCATTTCACTGCCCTCCCCTGTCCTTTTTCTCGGAAAGGTGACCAGGACTGAGCACACGCTGCCCAGTGCAGACGCGGAGCGACAGGCGGAGGCGGGGAGATCGGTCCCCGCGGCGACTCACACGCGGGCCCGGACCGAGGGCGCCTGGCTGAAGGCGAAGGGCTGGAAGAAGCCGGCCGTGGCCGAGACGAGCCCGCCGAGCAGCAGCTCCCCCGGCCTGCGGTGGTTGCGCGGCTCCAGCCCGGCCCGCCCCAGGCGCAGCGCGCAATTGGCCGTCGGCGCCGCGCCGTTTCCGGGGGCGGCAGCAGCTGGAGCAGAAGCAGCAGCAGAAGGAGCATCCCGGGGGTGCTTGGGCGGCGGGGGTCGGAAAGGGACAAGGCGGTGCCCCCTGGAAGACCGAGGCTGCCCCCGTGCAGATGAGCGCAGCCTGCCAGCGCTGCCGGTCTGAAGCGGGCCAGGATGCTGAGCCTCTCTTTCCCGTGCTCTCTGTCCCTGTCTCTCCCAATCTCTCTCTCTCTCTCTCTCTCACACACACACACACACACACACAGGGAAAGCACCTCCCCACGGCGCAACGCTCATCCCAGCTCTCGGGGAGGCAGCGGGCGCTGTTTCTGTCACGGGGAGCCCCTGGGGCCTCGGCAAGCGGGACGAAAATGACGGTGATTTGGGTAATTGCAAGGGAAGGTGGGCGGTCGAAGAAAGCATGCTCTTAGCCCTGCGGGGTGCAGGGCATCTGCCCCAGCTGGAGCAGCCATGGGGGCAGGTGGGCACTGGCCCGGCCTTCCGCCCTGCAGAGTTGGGGGTTGGGGGCCCTGCATTGCGGGGTTCCACTCCTACCTGGCCACCCAATTCCAGACAGTGGTGCTCGAGGATTATGGCTCTGTGCCCTGGCAGTGAGCCCATGGAGCACCACTGGGCTCTATTCCATTCCCCCTGCTCTGCAACACTGACAGGGATCTGCCTGGGAACATGGGCTGAGGTATCATCCATACGCTGATGGGCCCCGGCGAGCGATTCAGTAGCCTTCCACTACCCCGAATTGCTTGCTGTCTTCAACAAACCCAGCCACTTCAGTGCTCCCTCCAAGCTTCAGCCCTGCCCCCAATAGCAATTCCTGTAGGACCTCACTTAGAATCATAGAATATTAGAGCTGGAAGGGGCCATGAAGTCCATGAAGTCCAACCCTCTGCTGTTGCAGGACACCAAGTTGCACCATCCCACTCAGAGGGCTGCCCAGTTTCTTTTCGAAGGCCTCCAGGGTGGGAGAACCCACTACCTCTCTGGGCAGCTGGTTCCACTGTCCCATTGCTCTGACAGGGAGGAAGCTCTTCCTGATGTCCACCCTGAATCCGGGTTGTGGAAACTTGAATGGCTTAAATCTTTCTTAAATCTTGGTGCCCAGTACTGGACACAGCATTCCAGATGGGCTTTGACTAGCAAGGAATATAGAAGAACTGCTACATCTCATGATTTGGAAGGAATACTTCTATTAATGCATCCCAAAATAACATTTGCCCTTTTGGCAGCTGTATCACATTGTTGGCTCATGTTTAGCCTATTGTCCACAACTCTGACAAGATCCTTTTTTATTATTTATTTATTTTATTTAGATATTTATATGCCGCCCCTTGCAGCAGCCTCGGGGCAGCTCACAATACAAAAGCAAATATAATATAAAAACATATACAATATTTAAAACTGGCCCATCTCAGGTTAAATATAAAAACATACAACAAAAAATATAAATAACAAATTTAAATTAATCTTAATTGAACATAAATTAAACCTAATCAAATTAAACATAAATTAACTATAATATTAACTATTAAAATTTTTATTTATTTATTTATTTATTAAAGTTTTTCTATGCTGTCCCCTTGCTACATAGCCTCGGGATGGCTCACAGAAATAAATAAATAAAACAATTACAATTACAATTACAATTGAAACCTGGAAACACACTGGCTGCACAATAAAATCTATAAATATTAAACATTATTAAAATACTGTTTGAATAAAAAGGTCTTGGCCTGGCGCCGAAAAACAAATAATGACGGCACCAGGCAGACTTCTCTGGGGAGCACATTCCACAGATTTTGCAATACTTCAAACATCTGGCTTTCCTCTCTCCTGAGACGGAGTAGCTGGAACGAGCGAGGTGGAGCTGTGAGTGGGAGCGGCTGGCCTTGGGTACGTCTCCCTGTCCTCCAGTCTGACTGTGAGCACCTTGAAGACAATGGAGTCATTACTAGAATCATAATTACTAGAAGCCAGCATGGATTTCTCAAGAACAAGTCTTGCCACACGAATCTGATCTCATTTTTGATCAGGTGGTCACCCCAGTGGACTCTGGGAATGCTGTGAACATCATCAATCTTGACTTCAGCAAAGCTTCCGACGAAGGGCCCCACTCCGGCAAACTGGTTAAAAGTGGGCGAGATGGAACAATGATTGGGCCGATCCACAGCTGGCTGCAGAACCGGACCCAAAGCTGCTCATCTATGGCAGCTTCTCAGACTGGGGAGAGGTAACAAGCGGGGAGCCGCAGGGCGAAGTCCTGGGCTTGGTGCTCATGCACACTATCGTGAATGGCTTGGATGAGGAAGGGCAAGGAATGATGGCCAGCTGTGCAGAGGACACGGAAATGGGTGGGGGAGCGAATACCCTGGAAGACGGAGACAAGGAGTTCTTGATAGGCTGGGAGTTCTGGGCTGAAAACAACAGAATGAAATTCAGTAGAACAAATACTAAGCCCTACACCTAGATAAAGAAACCAAACCCATCGCTACAAGATGGCGAATGAGCCAGCAAGCTGATGCAGTTACAAAAGGAGCAACTGCTATTTTGGGCTGCTTTAACAGAAAGCGTCGGACTGCAGGTGGCGCAGTGGTTTAAACCACTGTGCTGCTGGCTGGTTGATCAAAAGGTCGCTGGTTAGAATCTGCACAACTGGGTGAGTCTCCGTGGCTCCATCCCAGCTCCTGCCCACCTTGCAAATGCAAGTAGATAAAAAGATACCACTTCGGTGGGCAGGTAACAGTGTTCCGTGCACTTCGGTGTTTAGTCATGCCGGCCACATGACCACAGAGACTGTCTGTGGACAAACGCTGGCTCCCTCGGCCAGGAAACGGAGATGAGCACCACCCCCTAGAGTCAGGCATGACTGGACTTAATGTCAAGGGGAAACCTTTACCTTTAACAGAAGCTTCACTTCCAAATCCCGTGAAGTGTGAGTTCCCTTTACTTGGCACTGGTTGGGCCTCATCGGGAGCCCCGCCTGCAGTTCTGGGCACCACAGTAAAGAAAGATGCAGAGAAGCTGGAAAGGGTGCAGAGGAGGGCAACTAGGATGGCCCGGGGACTGGAAAGGAAAGCCTGTGAGGAGAGGTGGAAGGAACTGGGCATGCTCAGCCTGGAGAAAAGAAGACAATGGAGATAGGATACATTCTTCAAATACTTGCAAGGCTGTTGCAAAGGGGGAGGCTGAGATCTCTTCTCAATCCTCCCAGAGTGCAGGACATGGAATAACAGGCTCAAGTTGTAGGAAGCCAAATTCCAGCTAGATATCGGGAAGAACTTCCTGACTGTCAGAGCAGCACAAGGGAACCTGGAGATCAAAGTCCCCAGATGAAGGAAGCTGCTCTGGGTGGCCTCCAAGACCCCTGCCAGGTCAGGTCAGCTGAGGGGAAGGGGGGCTCACCCAGGGAGGCCAAGGTCCGGCAGTTCTCCCACGACTTCCCTGTGCAGAGCCCTCTGGGCCGGATCCAGCAGCGCCACCTCCTCCACCGTGAAGCGCACAGTCACCTCCTCAAAGGAGACCTGGGCCTGCAAGAGGGCGGGCAGGAGAAGGATTGCTCGGAGCAGATTGGGGTGAAGGGGTGGGGGAGGCGGGATTCCACTGCAGATCCAGGTCCAGGGGCAGTCAGAACCTTTGGGGCAGCCCAGAGAGGGACCATCCCTCCAGGCTCTGCAGGCTGCATAGAACTGAGGCACTGGGGACCCCCACCTTATCTGGCTGCCCAGCAGCTCCGTCTCCACCATCATGAAGGGGGAACAGTGTCATCCTTGCCTAAGAGGAAGACTAGGAAAGTCAGCGCAAAGATACTTTATACTCCCCAAACGTTTGGATTCTGCCTCCTTAAGTGAGGTTAACCCCCGCCCGGCTCCTCTGTTTCTTGCCACAATTGCTTTGACAAAAAGAATTTATTAACGCAAATCCCCTTTCCCCATGTGAGGGAGCCACCTCTCCACCCCAGGGGGAATCTCAAAGGCTGCCTGGAAGTCAGAGGGAGGTGTCCGCGGGGGGTGGGGCATCCTAGAGGAGGAGGCAAGTTCTGAAATCCATCCCCTCGTCTATTTTTATTTTACATTATTATTAATGTTTTCAATGTCAGCTAATAGCCAAAGCTCTCTGAGTGGTGAGCGGCAGTTAAGGAATGCAATAAAATACAATATAAAACAAAAGAACAATAAAATGCCTCCTCCCCTGACCCCAAGAGGAGGCACCAGCGCCCGTGCAGAGCGCCCCGGCCGCGGTGTGGGCGCCCCTCGTGCCCGGCAGCCACGGCACCGCTTGGCCGGCACCCGCGGCGCGAGAGGAGGGGCGGCACGGAGCAGCAGGGCCAGGCCGGGCTGGGCCGTCAGGCCAAGGGCCGCCCCTGCCACCCCTCGGCCCGGCCCGTACTCCGCCCCGCAGCGCCCGCATCGGCCCCCCGGCCAAGTGGGGGCGCCCGGGCGGAGCGAGCAGCCGCAGCTGGCGACAGAGCGGGGACGGACCTGCCCCCGGGGGCTCCCCGGGTTCCCTCTGCGGGAGGGCGGCCCCCCGACCCCCTCCGCCCTCGCAGCAACCGCCCCACGAAGCCCCCGCGATGGCAGCATCCACGCGTGGATCCGCCCGGGAGCGCTGCGGGCGCGCCTTCCTGGGCGCCGGGGCGATGCGCGCCACCCGCTGCCGCTCGGCCGGGATCAGCCCGGCGCACCCCCAGCCCGGACCCCATTCCTGCGGCAGCCCGCCCCCCATGGCGGACAGGAGGGGGCGCCGGGGGACGCCGCTCCCCGCTCACCTGCGTGCCGGGACGGGGCGGCGGCGCCGAGCGTGTGAAGGTCCTGGGACCCTTTCCGCGGATGCGGGAGGGGCAGGAAGCGAGGGGAGGAGCGATCGCTCTCCCGAGCCCCCCCCCCGCGCACCCCGGAACGGCGAGGCTCATCCACGCGCCCCTCGCTGCGCCGGGGCAACGCGGGCGGGCTGGAGCCGGGCGAGGAGGGGAGCGCGGCGTCGCGGCTTTCTGGGTTTGGTGCTCCCCGCGCGAGCGGCTGTCGGGGGCCCTGCGGACTGCAAGCTCCATCAGCCCCAGTCCCCAAGACCCGAGCGCCCCACCTGCCTTCCGAGGGGAACTGAGCCGCTGGGACCAGCCACGGAGGTGTCCCTGGAGAAGATCTGGAGCCTCCCCCAACACCCTTAGTTCAGATACTCTCAGCACGCGCAGCACAGCCCCAATCCTCCCAAAAACGAGCAGCAACCTGGCCCTCCTGGGACTCTTTTTGGACAGGCATCCCCCCAAAACAGCACAGAGAACCAGCCTCTGCCTGGCAACTGGGGGAGAACTGGGGACTATCTTGGCCTCCCTTCCCCTGTACCTTCCCCCAACTCCTTGCCAAGTGGGCTTCACAGTACCATCTCCAACTAAAAGGGAGGGGATTGGCCTTCAGCTTGGCTGGGGAAGACAGTAAGGGGTAGGGGAGGGCCACGTTATCCCCCCCCCAGGCATGTCACAAGGGGGGAAAGGGTTCTTCCCACTCCCGCGACCCGTCTGGCCCACTTGCACTGGAAAGTTCTCTGCCATGCACTGGGAGGCTGGCACCAAAGAGCACAGCTCAAGTGATGCTCAGGAGCAGTCTGGCACCCCTCAAAAGGCCAGGCCGGGTGGGGGGCAAACCCTGCGCCCCAGAAACGCTGAACTGCCAGCCAGCTTGGGCTGGTCTTGGGCCTGGGGAAATTGCACCCACACAAATTCACTCGGATCACATCATCACATGGAAAAGTTCTAGCAAAAAGCGAAGAGTCTGTGGAGCAACAGCAGAAAATGCCCACGGGGTTCCGGAAGCAAACAAAGCAACTTTTGTGCATTTGTAACACACACACACTGGTTCATCTGCCACAACGCCACGAGGTGACGCACAACGAGTTGCAGCGTTGCAGCGTAAGAATATTAGAAGAGCCAAGTTGGAGCAGGCAGAGCGTCTGTCAATCGCACCATGCCCAGCAGCTGCAGACTCTTGAAAACAATGCCAGTAATTACTGCCGGACTAATCAGCTTCCTTTTATTGATCAAGTAACCTCCCTGGTGGACTTTGGGAATGCTGTGAACATCTTCCATCTTGGCGTTAGGAAAACTTTTGACAAAGTGCCCCACCATCTCCTGATTAGCAAACTAGCAAAACTGGGCTAGATGGAACAACTGTCAGGCGGATCCATAGCTGGCCATCTAGTCTGACCCCGGCTCCAGCCGGCTCTGCTCGACTGCCTGCCATTTATGTGGAAATGAATGAATGAATGAATGAATGAATGAATGAATGAATGGTAGGTATGTGGGAGTAGAAATAAATGGCCATTTATTCATTTATTTTTCAATTTATATCCTGCCTTTTTCCTCAAAGGGCTCAAGGAAGTTTACATCATTCTCCTCCTCCATCTTATCCCCACAACAACACCCTTTGAGATAGGATGGACTGATAGAGTCTGTGGCTGGCCAGAGTCACCCAGTTGGCTCCATGGCTGAGCGGGGACTGCAACTCAGCTCGTCTGAGTCCCAGTCCCATGCTCTTAACATGACACCGCACTGGCTCTCTGTTTTCCCTTGGTACAGAGCCTGCTCTTAGGGACATATTCCATATTTGGATAAGAAGGTGAGCAATTTCATAGAATCATGGAATAGTAGAGTTGGAAGGGCCAACCCCTGCTGTTGCAGGACACCCAGTCACACCCTCCCACTCAGAGGGCTGCCCAGTTCACCTTGAATGTCTCCAGTGTGGGAGAGCCTCCACCTCTCCAGCAGCTGGTCCCACTGCCATGTTGCTCTGACTGTGAGAAGCTTTCCTGATGTCCAGCCTGAATCTGGGTTGCCGCAACTTGAATTGGTTATTCCATGTCCCTCAGCTGGCATCAGCAAGAAGAGATCTTGACCTCCCTCTTTGTGGCAGCCTTGGAAGTCCTAGAGGATCTCATGTCCCCCTCAGTCTTCATATTGGAGCTCTTTAAGAACCCCAGAACTGGGCCTGGTTCACTTTCAGTTTGTCAGTAAGGTTGAGGATTCCTGTCTGGGCACCCTGTCTGCCTTCGTTTCTCAGACGCCTTTCCCAAGTGCATCGATCCAAGACGTGGGATCTGTCCCAAGTGCTTAGCTGTGAAGACAGAAGAAAAAAAAATCATAGAATTGTAGGGTAGTAGAACTGGAAGGGGCCAGAGGGCCTTTGGATCCAATTCCCTGATGTTGCAGGACACCAGATCACACCATCCCCTCCAGGTGCCTGTCCAGATGCTTCCTGAATGTCTCCAGGGAGAGGGAGCCCACCACCTACCCAGGTAATCGGTTCCACTGTTGTACTGCTCTCGTTGTTGTTAGTCGCGAAGTCACATCCAACGCATCTGACCCCATGGACAACATTCCTCCAGGTCCTCCTGTCTTCCCAAATCCCTCAGAGTCCACCCAAGCCCACACCCCATGTCCCAGTGACCCCATCCAGCCACCTCCTCCTCTGCCGTCCCCTCCTTCTTTTGCCCTCCATCATCCCCAGCATCAGGCTCTTCTCCAGGGAGTCCTTCCTTCTCATTAGGTGGCCAAAGTATGAGAGTTTCATCTTCAGGATCTGGCCTTCTAGAGAGCAGTCAGGGTTGATCTCCTCCAGGATGGACTGGCTTGATTGCCTTGCAGTCCAAGGGACTCTCAGAGTCTCCTCCAGAACCACCATCCAAAGGCCTCAATCCTTTTGCGCTCGGCCTTCCTTATGGTCCAGCTTTCACAGCCATACATTGCAACCGGGAAAACCACAGCCTTGACTATACGCACTTTTGTTGGCAGGGTGATGTCTCTGCTTTTTCGTATGCTGTCCAGATTTGCCATAGCTATCGTACTGCTCTAACAGTCATCAAATTCTTCCTGGAGTCAAGTCTCAATCTGGTTTCTTTTAATTTAAGTCTATGATGCCATGCCCTGCACTCTGAAATGACCAAAGAGAGATCCTGCCCTTTCACTTTGTGACACCCCTTCCAGTCCTCGATTGGTCTTCTTTTCCTGAGGCTAAACTTGCCCGGTTCTCCATCTTTTCTCATGGGGCTTTGCCTCCCGTCCCCAGATCATCCTCGTGGCCCTCCGCTGGACCCTTTCCAGCTTTTCTGCATCTTTTTAAAACTTGGGTGCCCAGAAGTGGACGCAGGGCTCCAGGTGAGGTCTGGCTAGTGAGGAGTACAGAGGAACTACTACTTCTCATGGTTTGGAAGGAACACTTCTGTTAATCTCACCTGAAATAGCATTTGCCCTTTTGGTGGCTGCATCGCACTGTAGGCTCATATTGTTGGCTCATACCTAGTGTGTGTTCTATAACAACCCAACAGCCTTCCCTTTTGCAGTATTGTCGAGCCAAGTGCTGCCCGCCTCGTCGCGGTGCATTTGGCTTCTTATTCCTCAGTGCAGGACGAGGCATTTCTCCGCACTGAATTTCATTCTGCTGCTCTCTGCCCGGTGTCCTGACCTCTCAGGATCTCCCTGGATCTGCATTCTGTCTCCCAGGGTATTTTCTATTCCTCCCAGCATTGTGTCATCTGCAGATTGAACTATCTTTCCTTGTACTCCCTTGTCACCTCTCCCTGCTCTGAGAAGGTGCCCCGATGAGCACTCCCGGGATCCGATCCTGCAGCCAGGGTGGATCCACCTCATGGCTGTGTTCTCCAGCTTCTTGCTCATTTGGAAATCAGGAATCGTGAGGCACTGTGTCAAAGCCTTTGCTAAAGTCTAGATAGATTTTGCCCACAGCATTGCAACTGCCCATTTTGGAGGTTTCTCATTCAAAAACTGAAATTAGATTCGTCTGGCAAGATTGGTTCTTGCAAAATCTATGTTGGTTTCTAGTATTTGCTGCATTGTCTTCAATGTAATTTTTGTAATTGTCTTGTTTTATAATTGGTTCACCTTCTCCGCAGTCCCCCTGTCACCTTTAAATTTAATGCCATCCAGGGATCCAACTGCCTCTAGCTAGGTTGCTTCTGGTATCTTAACAACATTCTGTATTGTTGGCCAGATGTGCCTCAGAATGTGTCTTTGTATCTCTTGTTTGTTTGTTTGTTTCTTTGTTTCTTTAATGCTTTTATAGACCATCCTATTACTAGCATCTCGGGACAGTTTATAAAATCGTCTCATCCTTTGTTTGTACCCTTTCCCAGCTTGTGCTCCCCCCATCCCCCATTCAGTGAAGGCCTTCTCCTCCTCCCAAACAGCTCCCTTGATGAAGCCCATTGAGTGCACGACCCCTCGGATGCCCTGTGCCCTCCCCTAACTCATGGCAGACACACCACCCGAGTTTCTGTTATTTTGGCTTCACATAATCACTATGCATTTTGAAAGGATTTGAGCCTCCCGGCCCCCCTTTCAACTTCCTTTTCTCCAGTTCCCTTATTTTTGAAAAGTTTCCTGTTTTGAAATCAGTTGTCTTCATAATGAAACTTGCAATATCAAAAACAGGAATGTTGAAAACAGCGAAAACATACGGAGGGTTTTCAAGGATGTTGCTGTCAGGTTTTGACAACAGGGGCTTGATCGGGCCTAGTCTGGAGGTGTTTGGGGCTCACATGATCATTGGGAGCTAACACTGGCAGGTGAGTAGGTGGGAGCCTTAGATGGGAGCTCCAGCTGACCTCTGTCGCCTGGACCTGGCCAAGCCAAGGAAGGTTGCTGCCAGCTTTGGGGTGCTGGTTCAGCTGGCCATGGTGTGAATTTTCTGCTGGTTATTAAGAAGCGGTTGGTGACGTGGATCCCCATGATCTCCTCCCAGGAGTACTTGCAGAAGAAGGCTGTACTCATAAGATTCCTCCTCCTAGATGTTTTCACAGGTTTTCTTCAAAGAAAGTGCTTTCCACACTGAGTGTTTATGTTTTCTCCCTTGTCAGAGCTCTTTTATGTTAGTGGAGCCTGGAGCTCCTAGCCCACTGATGGCAACCCTTTTAGAGACTGAGTGCCCAAACTGCAAGCCAAAGCCCACTTATTTATCACAAAAGGCCAACACTGCAATAAAACCTGAATACTGAGGTTTTAGTTTAGAAAAACAGCTCCCTCCCTCCCTCCCTCCTTGGCAGCACACTGACCAGCCATGTGAAAGCTCAGATGAATTGCAGCTAATGAGCCGCAGCTCATGATGTCATCGCCTGGCACCGCTACTCCTTTCCGAGCTTGTGCATGGCCCCTATGTGCACTGTTATCCGATGTTTGGCTGCTGGGGCGATGCTGGGGCAACTTGGCTCGTGTGCTGACAGAGAGGGCTCTGCATGGCCACTGCAGTACGCATGCCATAGGCTCGCTACCACTGTCCTAGAGAAACTCTGTCCACAATCAGTGCATTTGTGGCTTCTCCCCCAAGTGTAGTCTTTGATGCACTTTAAGATTGGAGCTGTAATGGGAGAGCTGACCAGGTTTTTCCCTTCTGTGAATTCTCTGGTGAATTTTAAGGCTTTGGTGATGCATAATGCATTTTCCACACTCTGAGCATTTGCAAGGATCTGTGGGAACACTTTGATGACGTTTCAGGCTTTGGCCAGAACTGAAGCCTTTCCTACACTCTAAGCATGTGAGGGGCTTTTCCCCAGTGTGAATTCTGTGGCGTGAATTAAGTTCAGAGCTCTGCTTGAAGCCCTTTCCACACTCCAAGCATATATATGGCTCCCCCACCCCATGTGAATTCTTTGATGTACTTTTAAGATTCATGCCTTGATTGAAACTCTTCCCACAATTTGCACCTTTATAAGGCTTCTCCCCTGAATGCAGCTTATAATATACTTTAGGATTAATGCTGCAAGTGAAGCTGTTTTCACACTCTGAGCGTTTATGAAGCTTCTCTCCTGTGTGGATTCTTTGGTGAACGTTAAGGTTCTTGCCATGCAGGAAATCCACATTCTTAGCATTGAAAGGAGCACTGAGCACTGATAAGGTGTCTCCTTTCTTTGATGAATTCTTTGATGCCTTTTAAGGTGGAAGCTCTCACCAAAACCCTTCCCACATTCGGAGCCTTCATAGCACACCTCTCCTGTGTGAATCTTTTTGTGTATTTTAACGGTCACGTGTCAATGAAAACATTTTCCACATTTGGAACATTTATATGGTGTAGTGGTTAAGAGCATAGGACTGGAACTCAGACAATCTGGGTTCCAGTCCCTGCTCAGCCATGGAGCCAACCGGGTGACTTTGGGCCAGCCACAGACACTCAGCCCAACCTACCTCACAGGGTTGTTGTTGTGGGGATAAGATGGAGGAGAATGATGTAAGCTGCCTTGAGCCCTTGGTAGGAAAAAGGCAGGATATAAATTGAAAACAAACAAACAAACAAACAAGGTTTCTCCACTTAGTACTTCAAAAGATGCAGGAAAGATAGAAAGGGTCCAGTGGAGGGCAACAAAAATGATCCAGGGTTTGGGAACACTGCCCTTTGAGGAGAGACCCAGGGAACTGGGCAGGTCCAGCCATGAACCTGAGGGTATGGAATGGAGGGTATGGAATGGGCTTCCTCGGGAGGTGGTTGAGGCCCCATCCGTGAGGGTGTTCAAAGATAGTCTGGGCATACACATGGTGGGCATGTCATGAGCGGAGCCAGCCGGGGGTCAGACTAGATGGCCTGGGAGTCACCTTCTGACTCACTCTGTTTCTCTGTTTCTATGAGGAGACTGAGTGGGGACATGAGATCCCTCTAGAAGTCCCTCAAAAGCTGTCCCAAAGAGGGAGGTCAAGATCTCTTCTTGCTGATGCCAGAGTGGAGGATACGGAATAATCAATTCAACCCAGATTGAATAATCTGCGGCAACCCAGATTCCGGCTTGACATCAGGAAAAGCTTCCTCATGGTTAGTGCAACCCAACAGGTGGAGGCTCTCCCACACTGGAGGCATTCAAGAAGAAACTGGGCAGCCCTCTGGGTGGGATGGTATGACTGGGTGTCCTGCAACAGCAGCGGGGTGGGCTCGATGGCCTTCATGGCCCCTTCCGGCTCTGCTATTATTCAAAATGCTGAGCTGCAACTAAATTACTTTTCACCCTTCAAGCATTTATAAGTTTCCTTTTCTACATTAAATATTTGATGTTCAGTTAGGTTTGTCTGCTGACTAAAGCTTTTTCCACATTCAGAACACTCCTGTGTTTTCTTTCCACTTTGAATATTTATTGATATATTTAAAACTTGTATATGCCGTCTCTTATGCATGGCATCGCAGGATGGCGTCCAATCATTAAAATCAACATACAATAGAACTAATCCATCCCAGTAAAAATAAATTAAATAAAAATCAACTGTTAAAACAATAAACTACCAATTTTTAAAAAAACGATTGAATAAAAAGGTTTTATCCTAGTGCCAAAAGGAATATAAGCTTGGTGCCAGGTGAACCTCTCCGAGGAGCACATTCCACAATCTGGGCACCACCACAGAGAAGGCCCTGCTCCCTATTTTATTTCCTTGAAAATATACTGTTTATTATTATGATTTAATGGATGTCAAGGAAGATGGATTTATTTAGCAGCTTCTCTTCACCAAGGAATTAAAAGACGCTCGCTCCTGGGGAGGAAAGCTATGGCAAATCTAGACAGCAGGTGGAAAAGCAGAGATATCACCCTGCCGACAAAAGTGCGTATAGGCAAGGCTCTGGTTTTCCCAGTTGCAATGCATGGCTGTGAAAGCTGGACAATAAGGAAGGCCGAGCGCCGAAGGATTGAGGCCTTTGAATTGTGGTGCTGGAGGAGTCTCCTGTGAGTCCCTTGGACC
Source organism: Varanus salvator macromaculatus (assembly GCA_023646645.1). Taxonomy (NCBI): domain Eukaryota; kingdom Metazoa; phylum Chordata; class Lepidosauria; order Squamata; family Varanidae; genus Varanus; species Varanus salvator. Next base: position 78,297 of record JAIXND010000840.1, on the reverse strand, counting down.
GCAAGGCGATCAAACCGGTCAGTCCCAGAGAAGATCAACCTGACTGCTCTCTAGAAGGCCAGATCCTGAAGATGAAACTCAAATACTTTGGCCACCTAATGAGAAGGAAGGATTCCCCGGAGAAGAGCCTGATGCTCTTGGATGGCAAAAGAAGGGACGTCAGAGGATGAGGTGGCTGGATGGAGTCGCTGAAGCAGTTGGTGTGAGCTTGGGAGGACCCTGGGAGATGGTGAAGGACAAGAGGGCCTGGAGGAATGTTGTCCATGGGGTTGCGATGGGTTGGACACGACATCACGACTAACAACAACAACAACAACAACTTCACTCTCAGTTTTCCCCTTTTCCTCTTTGTTACATTGAATTCTCTGCCTTCAATGAACTGAATGAGTGGGGGCAGGGAAGTCTTCCTTTAATATAGGGAACAAACCCAGCCGACGCATCCATACTGCCCTCCCTGAACCCTTTCTAGTTTGCCTTCATCTTTCCTAAACTGTGGTGCCCAGAATTGGCTGCAGGGCCCCAAATGAGGCCAAAGCAGTGCTGTATAAAGGGTACTCTTATGTCATGGGATGTGGAAGTAATGCTTCTGATAACGCAGCCCAAAATTTATTTATTTTATTTATTTATGTAGAATTTTTGAATGCTGTCCCATCGCATAGCCTGGGGACAGCTTCCACAAAATAAATAAACATAATACAAATAGTACAAATAAAATCCAGAATCACCCTGGATAGCAGTTGCCCTTTTGCAGCCGACTCGGACTCAGCTTGTGCTCCGCAACAATCCAAGATCCTTAGCACTTGGTGACGGCAGGCCAGGTTCCAGCGAGAAACCAGGAGAAACCAAGCAGGACTACAAGAGCCCGGGGAGGTGGGGGGCTCTCCCACACTGGGGACATTGAAGGCGAAACTGGACCACCGTCTAAGCGAGACCGTGCAAACCAGTCTCCTGCTACAGCAAGGAGGGGGTTGAGCCTGACGGGCTTCCTGGCCCCTTCCAACTCTGCTATTCCGTGATTCTTTGAAAGAGCTGGTTTCCTGCTTTCCTTGGAGCGCAAAAGATCCTATCATTTTGGGGAACCGGAAGACCTTCCAGAACTGGCCCCACCAAGGTCAAGGGAAGAGGGGCCGGTCTGCGTGGGGCTGCCTTCGCACTCGGGCTCTCCAGCCCCCCTCCTTCCAGCCCCCCCCCCCGCCCCCGGGCGGTGTGGAGAGCCTTTCCCGTGCAGACCGGCTCGCCTGCCTTCGGTCTCAGCTCTGCTGCAGCTCCCATGGACAGTCCCGATTCCATCCTGAAGGCGGCGCGCTGGGGGGGGGGTTCACATCCTGCAAAGGTCAAAAGCCCCGGCCAAGGAAGGAGAAAAGAAAAGTGGACAGGGTGCCCGCCCCCCCAATCGGATTGACTGAAGAGGATCAGCCCCCCTCCCGCAGCGGCTTCTCCCTCTCCGAAGCCACCCCCCCCCCACGATTCCTCTTCCCTCCCCAGCCCCGCACGAATCCTGCCCAGGATCCTGGTGCTGCGCCCCCCTGCCAGGCCTGGTAGAGGGGCATGGCTGAGCCCCGGAGGGATCTCTCGTAGGCCCCGCCCCCCGCCCCGCTTCCCTGGCACCCTCTTGCGAGAGAAATGCGGGGGGGGGGCTGCGACGCCGTGGGAAGAGCCCTGGGGGGGGGGCGACGGGAAGGAGGGGAGGGGGAGGGGCGGGTCCCTCCTCTCGAGCCCCCCGTGCGAATCCGCGCCCTCTCTCCCCAGGGACCGTCCCAGGGATCGCGAAGATGCGCCGCGTGCTCCGTGCAGGATCGGGTGCAGGCGAGGAGCCGGGCTGGCGCTGGGCGACAAGGGTGCGACAGAGACGGCTTTTCTCGCATCTTTCGCGTGTTTGTTTGCGGGGGGGGGGGTGCTTCAGGACTCTTGGCCCGTGACTCCCATCAGCCCAGCCCTCATGGCCACGGATGATGGGCGCTGTAGTCCCGAAGACTTTGGAGTTGCCTTCTCCTGCCTTCCAGCTAACCTTCCCTCCGAGGAGCCAGCCGCCCGTTTCCACTCTCGGGAAAGCAGCGGAGCGGGGAGACTGAGGGCGGGGAGGGGGCCGGCCTGCCTTCCGCCATCGGCGGCTCTCGCCTTTCCGGGGTCCCCGAGAGGCGCTGGGACAGGTCTACTTGCGTGCAGGAGCGCACTGGCGGTTCTCCCCGCCTGCGGTCCCGGTTCAGCCGGGCTGGGAGGCGCCGGAAACCCGCGGCGCGACCAGCTGTACGCCCCGATCCCCCGGGCACGTTCGGGCCTCCGGCGCACGGGCAGCGCCCTCGCTCAGAGCTGGGCCAAGCTGCCCTTCCCAACAGGCCCCCGGCGGGAGGCCGCACTACCGAGGCCTCCCGCGCCTGCTGGAAGACGCCAATGTCTGCATAGCGCTTTGTAGACTGGGGGCACGTCCTAGGAGGACCTTCCCGGGAGGGGAGCCCCACGAGCATTGGGGCCTGGCCTCTCTCCTGCACGGCCCACAAGCTGGGCGCTTCCTTGGTTCCTCCCATGGCACCACAGGCCAAACTATGGGCTATTGGGGCGGCCCAGTCCTGCCAGCTGGAATGCCTTGCCCAGGAAGGGCTGTGACCACCATGACACGGTGTCTCCTGGGCCCATCCCTGGAGGGTTTTAGTGTGGGGCCCCCATTCCCAGGAGAACTACCTGGCCTGTGCCCCCTGCATCACCCAGGGAACTGCCTCCACCCACACAGTCCACTTGAGATCGGGGTGGGGTGGGGGGAAAACTGGTTTTGCGTGGCTCCCCAGTGCTCTCTGGCCCACGTATGGGGTAGGTATCCTCCCCAGGGCTGGGGCCCTGGCCTGACCCTGCACAGGCTCTGCTGGTGAAGGGGGGAAATTACTCCTGGCAAAGCTGCTCCAAAACAGGGGGTGACCAGCACTCAGCAGGCTGGGCTCTGGGGGACAGGAGCAAGTTTGGGAATATAGGGTGTGAAATCTTCCCACAGATGCCCCACTTTCCCACCATCCTAAGCAAGTCATCTCAGGGCAAAGAGGAGAATGCAGGGCACTGAGAGAACCCATGAGGCACCAAAGATTCGGACTCTGTGGTATTCTGTGCCTGGACAAACCAACGGGCATCCTGTTATTTAATAACAAGATTCTGCCACAAAGCTGAAGGACCTGTGAGAACAAAACGAAGTCTCCACAAGAAGCCAAGCAACCAACTATTTACTTCAGCTATTAGTAACATGTTTACCCTACAAAGCCGTCAAGTTGGTGCACAACTATTTAAAAACATTAAAACCTTGCAATAATAGAAACAAACTTTAAAAACAGCAAAGGTATGAAGATGTGTTCAGGAAACGGCTGTAAGGCTTGAATGCGGAGGAACCCTGTTGGCTGGATCTGGCAGCTGTGCTCCTGGATCCGGCCCAGGAGCACTGTGGGCTGGCAGTGAGTGGGAGGCCGTGCTGACGGGTGAGCAGGTGGAAGCTTCGTCATAGGAGCACTCAGGTGGGAGCCCCAACTGAGAGGCTTTCGTCCCTGCCACACTAATGGCAGTTTCTCCCTCATTTTCAGCACAGATATGGTTGCATCAGGTCCTTCCCTGATGGCTCTTAAGATCTGTCTGGTCAAGTGGACTCCAACTGTTTTCTGAGGGTGACTTTTCCAATGAAGAGCTTCACTCCATGCGAGGTTCTCTCCAAAGGCCAGTAACTGCCAGGGGTTAAGATTCCTTCTTCTAGGCGCTTGTTCATGCCATTCCATGAATCTGCGCTTCCTACACAGAGAACATCTAGCTCTTCTGCCTTGTGTTAATTCTGTCATATTTAATGCCGTGGCTGTGAATGTGACTTTCAGCACTGTGCGTATATTAAGGGCCGCTCACCTGTGTGGATTCTCTGATGGGCATAAAGTTGGGAGCTCCAAATGAAGCTCTTTCCACATTCTGAGCATTTAAAGGGCTTCTTCCCAGAGTGCAAACTTTGATGCTGCTTGAGGTAGGAGCTGTGCTTGAAGCTCTTTCCACATTCTGGGCATCGATAGGGCTTCTCCCCAGAGTGGACCCTTTGATGCACCCTAAGATTGGAGCTGTCGGTGAAGCTCTTTCCACACTCGGAGCATTTATGAGGCTTCTCCCCCGTGTGAATTCTCTGATGAAGTTTAAGGTTTTGGCCATGCAGGAAACATTTCCCACATTCGGCGCACTTGAACATACTCTCCATTGTGTGAATCTGTTGATGAAATTTGAGGCTCTGGACATGAATGAAGCTCTTTCCACAGTCTGAGCACTGAAAGGGCATCTCACCAGTGTGTATTCTCTGATGTGAGTGAAGGCCAGAGAGCTGACTGAAGCTCTTTCCACATTCTAAGCACTGAAAAGGTTTCTCTCCTGTGTGGATTCTTTGGTGTTTTTTAAGGTTGGAGCTCTGACTGAAGCTCTTCCCACACTCAGAGCACTTAAAGGGTCCGTCCCCTGTGTGAATGATCTGATGCGAGTTTAGGGCCGAGTGCCGACTGAAGCTCTTTCCACAGACTGAGCATTTATATGGCTTCTTGCCAGAATGCAGTCTTTGATGTTGCTTAAGATGGGAACTCTGGTTGAAGCTCTTCCCACACTCTGAGCATTGGAAGGGCTTCTCCCCCGTGTGAATTCTCTGATGCTTCTTCAGGGTCATGCTCACGCTGAAACACTTCCCGCATTCTGAGCATATAAAGGGCCGCTCGCCTGTGTGGATTCTCTGATGAGCATTAAGTTGCGAGCTCCAAATGAAGCGCTTTCCACATTCAGTGCATTCAAAGGGCTTCTTGCCAGAGTGCAGGCTCTGATGTTGCTTGAGGTAGGACCTGTGCCTGAAGCTCTTTCCACATTCTGGGCACTGAAAATGCCTCTCCCCGGTGTGCATTATTTGGTGGGTACTCAGCTGCGAGCTCCAACGGAAGCTCTTCTCACATTCTGAACATTTATACGGCTTCTCCCCTGTGTGAATTATCTGATGCAATTTAAGGCTTTTGCCATCAGTGAAATTCATTCCACATTCGGAGCATATATAGGGCTTCTCCCCTAAGTGTGATCTCTGATGTCGTTTAAGGTTGGAATTGCAACTGAATCTCTTTCCACATTCAGTGCACTGGAAGAGTATCTTTCCTCTGTGAATTGCATTAAGGTAGGTGTTCTGGCTGAAACTCCTTCCGCAATCTGGGCACTGACAGGGCTTCTCCTCTGAGTGTGTTCTTTCATGTTGTTTAAGAACAGACCTGTGTTTGAAGGTCTTTCCACATTCTGAGTATTCATATGGCTCCTCTTTCCTTGTATGAGCTCCGCCATGCAAGTTAAAGCCCGCACTGAAACTAAATTGCTTGTTGCAGCTAAAGCACTTATATGCATCTGCTTCTGGGTGGATTCTCTGATGTTCAGTAAGGTATATTTGCTGTCTTCCTTCTAGAGGTACTCCCGGAATTGCAATTTCATGGAAGTCTCCCCCTTCAAAGAAAATAGAATTGTTCCACCATGGTGCTTCTTTTCCAATGCTCCTTTTCTGCTGGTGCCCATTTTTGTTGATTCCTTTCCCGTCACCTGAAAGAATGAAGAGAGACACTTTTCTCAGTCCAGGGGACAAACCCACCAGCTTCCTGTTTTGATTTTGGGAGGAGAAAATGCTTCTCAGGCAAATCCTTCCAAATGTATTCATGGGCCTCACATGGCAAACAGACGCGACACTGGTGCACAGAGCTCTTATCCAGTTCCCATGTCTTAGTATTATAACAAAATTGACGGGCTCCCCCTGCAGTGTGTCCTGCAAAGGGCAGCTCATGGCAGCTGGTATAAACTACAATAAGGTCAAAATGCACAAAAAAGCACATACTAGAATAAACGTTTGAAAACACAGGCCAGGGAGAAAGAGAAAAAGAGAAACAGAGCAAGGCAGAAGGAGTCTCCAGGGCCATCTAGTCTGACCCCAGCTCCAGCTGGCTCTGCTCAGAGAAACATAGAAACAGACCGAGTCAGAAGGGGCCTGCTGGGCCATCTAGTGTGACCGCAGCTCCAGCCAGCTCTGCTCATAGAAACATAGAAGCAGAGCGAGGCAGAAGGGGCCTCCCAGGCCATCTAGTCTGACCCCAGCTCCAGCCAGCTCTGCTCATAGAAACATAGACACAGAGCGAGGCAGAAGGGGCCTCCCGGGCCATCTAGTCTGACCCCAGCTCCAGCCGGCTTCGCTCACGACGAGCCCACCACGGGCATGTCCAGCCTGCCCTTGAGCAACCTCACCCCCTGGCTCCCTCCAGGATCAGGCAGTGTGCCTTGCGCACCACTTGCTGGGGAACATGGGTAGGAGAGTGCCACGGCACTGGCGTCCTGCCTGTGGGATTCCCTGGGGAGCCCCTGCTGCATGCATAGATTGCCGGATGAGATGGACCCACGTGCTCTGACCCGGCCCCGGGGCTCTCGGCACAGCCTCACCTCCTGGCTTTGCTTCGCTCTCCTTACGCAGTTCGGCATGCAGCTTCGCACATTGTACCCCAAAAGTACCTGCACTCCACCGATCTGCCTGAACCCTGCAGAGCCATGGCTGCCTGCCCACATTGGCAATGTGGGGTTAGAAACAGAGAGTCAGAAGGGGCCTCCTGGGCCATCTAGTCTGACCTCTGGCACCAGCCGGTCTGCTCATGACGTGCCCGCCATGTGCACGTCCAGCCTATCCTTGAACAACCTCACCGATGGGCCTCAACCACCTCCCATGGAAGCTCATTCCACACCCTTGGGCTCCTGACTGTCAGGAAGTGCTTCCTGGCATCCAAATGGAATCTTGGCTCCCTGAGCTTTGCTCCATTACATGGGCCATAGTTACAGGGACTAGGGACTGATTCAGTCTAAGGGAGAAACACAGAAACAGTGGAACAGAGCAAGTCAGAAGGGGTCTTGGGCCATCTAGTCTGACCCCTGGCTCCAGCCCGCTCCGCTCATGACATACCCACCATGGGCATGTCCAGCCTATCCTTGAACACCCTCATGGATGGGGCCTCAACCACCTCCCGGGAAAGCCCATTCCACACCCTCGGGGTCCTGACTGTCAGGAAGTGCTTCCTGGCATCCACATTGAGCCTGGGTTCCCTGCCCTTTGCTCCACTGGAACATGCCATGGATGCTCCCAGGGCCACCGCTACACCAGGCCCCCACCCTCCACAAGCACAACAGGCAGCAGAGTGGGAGCACCACTGAATGGCTCTCACCAGCAGGGCCTGCCTTCGCCCGCCATGCTGCTGCACAGGGCACTGAGGCATTTGCTGCAATGGCAAAGTGGCCACGGGGCCCCTGGGAGACACTGACAGCCGCCCTCCAGGCACACGCCCAGCCCAACGCCTCAGAGACCCAGCTCAAATCCCATCCACTTGGTTCCAGCCGTGCCTCATGGATTTCCAGCCAAGTCTCCCGAGACCCCGGGCCACCTCCCTGCAGCTGGGGAGGAGTCCCTCAGCGGGCAACCGGGCAGCCACCTCTTCCCTTGAGTGGCCATATTGGTTGGGCCAGGAAACATAGAAAAGTACAAACAGAGCGAGTCAGAAGGGGCCTCCCAGGCCATCTAGGACTCTGTACCAATCCTGGTGGCACCACAAGCTCTAACAGAATCCAAAGAACCAGCATGGCTGCATGTCACAATTCAATTAGAGAGTCCTGCTGGACTACTGATTAGTGGAATATAAATTTGATCATACATACATACCTAGTCCATAAAATGTCCCCTCCCCCCTTGCCAGGGTTAAAAAATTGAGCTCCAAAGTTCCTTATCCTCCAAGGGCAGAGTAGCTACAGACAAGATCCACTGCAGGAATACCGAAAACCCGCAAGACCATCAGCTGGGGGAATCCACTGCCAGACCCAGAACCAGATCCAGTTTGTCACTGGATCCACATGGAGGTGCTAAGCCTGGCAGGGCCGCACTGGAACTCAGGAAAAGCTTCCACTCTGGAGGATCCCTCCCAGTCCAGGTGGGTAAAGCAGGGCCACCTGGGAGCAAGGGTGGTGGCATGGCTAGACGGTGTGGGACCTGGGCTGGGGGGATCTGGGCACAGCCACGAAGTTTGCCGGGGGACTCTGGGCACAGTCTCTCAGCCTGATCTCACTGCAAAGTTTGGAAGATAACCTGGAGAGAAGCAGCATTGGTATAATGCAGAGGCTGGGCCCATTTCTTTCAAAATTCAGCACGGAAGGATAGAAAGTTCAGGCTCTAAATGTGAGCTGGATGAAGGAGGGATCGGAAGGGGTGCTGGAAAGATTAGGCTGATGAACAAGAAGATACCAGAACCTGGAGGGTCTGAGGGGGAGGGAGGTGGTCTCATCGAGCCAGGGGCCCGTCCTCAAGTAACACCCAACATTCCCACCATCTGGACCTCAAGCACTGCAAACTTCCTTGAAGGTGGAGCCAGCTCTTTTGGGGAAGGGAGGGAGGAGGAAGTCATCAGGTTGAAATCAGCTTCAAACATGGACCAAAACTACATCCATAAACTGGAGTGACGGTTATCTGATTGACGGCACTTGTTAACGGCCTTGATATTAATCACTCTAGTTTGCAAATGAGCCTGGGTCAAATAAAGGGCTGTGTTTTAGAGGCCTTCCACTGGGACAAGAGAAGAGGGGAGAGACAAGCTCTCAGCACATAATATAAAAAAATGAGGAAATGGTGCCCAATGGATGCTTCTCCCACATTTTCAACACAGAAGCCCCTTCCCCAGATGATGGAGCCCCTCCCAATATTCCTTGCCTGTTTTTCTGACAGCTCCCTCATGAGTCAAGATTTACCCAGGAGTACTGTCTGTGAGAACAGCCAGCCTTGGAAGCCAATGGATACGGGCCAGCCAGAACGAAGCACCCACCTGCTCGCCTTGCCCCATCCTTGCAGCCCGGGGCAGGTGGGTCCCCTTCCTCCTGCCAGAAGATGAGGTCAGGTCCAGGAACTGGGAGCCCTTGGGCAGAGGTCAGAGAGAGAGGAGGGTTACCGCGGGTGTGTCAGATGGCGGCATCTCTCCTGGGGGCTCCCGCCGCTCTCCCATTCTCACCAGTCCCCCCAAGGTCAATAAAGGCTGGGCTCATTACTCCTCTGCAAAGCAAGCAACTTGCAGGGTGCCACCTGGGCTGAGATGCCTCTGCCTGTCCCCAGATGCCTTTGGCTGCTCCTAGGTTTCTGCTGCGATCATGCTATGTGGGCAGGCCCGGAGAAGACACCAGCGGCCTGTCATGGCCATGTCAGAGGGCGAAAGGCATCACCGGTGTTATGAGAGATGCTCTGCAACAGAACCGCTCCTCTTTGGCAAGGGCCAGGAGCAGGAAGAACCGGAGATCAGCACCGTGGCAGTGCCTCAGAGCTGCTGAGCATGCCGAGGGCAGGGTGAAGGTGAATCCAGCTGGCCCCACACTGGAACAGGAGAGGGGTGGAGGAAGGGCCTGCTCTGCAGCCCAGCCTCCATGCTTCCAACCCCACAGGTCCCTGCTGCAGCGAAGGCAAAATCCAACAGAAGCCTACCAAGGGATCCCTGTCTAGAAAGCATTGCAGAAATACACGAGGAGAAAACAGCAGCTTTGGAAACAATTCCAGGTGTGGTGGGATTAATCAGGAAGCTGCTGGGAGGACTGTCTCCATCGAGGCTGCCCTGTTGTCATGTGCAGCCAACGGAAGGTGCTTTCCTGGGACAGAGGCCCTCTTCCTTCTTCCCTGGTTCTGCCATGCCTCACCGGATCGTGGCCTGCCTTGTCTGAACGGTACCTAGGCTCAGCCTCACTAAGACCTGCCCTGCCTCTGCCCTCCAGCATGCTTCCCGGCACCCTGGTCCAGTGTTCCAGTCACAGCCAGCTGCTGCCCACACCCAGAAGCGGACACCCTGCCCATGCCCGGTCATTCACCCGGGTTTTTGCCAGGTACCACTGCAGGCTGCTGCTCCTGGCACTGGTGGAGGTGGGGGAGGGGGCTTCCTGCCGCCCCAGGGACACTCTCAGACCAAGGAGCACCCCAGGAAAGGGACTGCTCCCTGAGCAGCTGGCAAGACGAACCTGAGCCATCAAGCAGCCTGGAGAGGAGGCAGCTGCGGTGAGGGCCGGCCGCATCCTCCCATCATGCAAGAGGCACAGCAGGGGGGTCTCTGCCACTCCCCAGGCAGAGCCGGACCCAAGCAGGGAGGCGGTAGGGAAGCCGGCCCAGGCCAGACGCGAGGAGCAAGGCCCAGTGGGGAAGTGGGAAGAGAATCCCATGGGATTCCAGCAAAGGGTGGGAGGCCACCTATCGAGGACACTGAAGCTGCTTCCAGCACAGCAGGGTGGTCTAGAAGGCTTCCGGGTCCCTTCCAGCATCATGACGAGTCAGCTGAGGAGAAGGGGGGCTCACCCAGGGAGGCCAAGGTCCGGCAGTTCTCCCACATGACTTCCCTGTGCAGAGCCCTCTGGGCCGGATCCAGCAGCGCCGCCTCCTCCTCTGTGAACCACACAGCCACCTCCTCAAAGGAGACCTGGGCCTGCAAGAGGGCGGGCAGGAGAAAGATTGCTCGGAGCAGATTGGGGTGAAGGGGTGGGGGGAGGCAGGGTTCCCCCTGTAGATCTGGGTCCAGGGGTCAGTCAGAGCCTTTGGGGAAGCCCTGGATGACCCCTCCAGGCTCCGCAGGATGTGTGGGGCTGGGGCACCGGGGGCGGGGGAGGGAGGGAAGGGACGCACCTGTTCTGGCTGCCTTGCAGCTCTGTCTGTTCCACCGCGAGGAGCTCCATATGCCCTCCCAGGGCCTCGGAGCATCGTGCTGGTTCCTGAGGGGGAGGCGGAAAGGCACTTTATATTTCTGAAACATTTTGCCCTAAGCTGTTTGGGTGCAGCTGCCCTCTTGCTGCATGGCTTTTGGCCACAGTATGCAAGGATCTAGTCTGACCCTGGCTCCAGCTGGCACCGCTCACGACATGCCCACCATGTGCATGTTCAGCCTATCCTTGAACACCCTCACGGATGGGGCCTCAGCCACCTCCCATGGAAGCCCATTCCACGCCCTCGGGGTCCTGACTGTCAGGAAGTGCTTCCTGGCATCCACATTGCGCCTGGGTTCCCTGCCCCTTTGCTCCACTGGAACATGCCATGGATGCTCCCAGGGCCACCGCTACACCAGGCCCCCACCCTCCACAAGCACAACAGGCAGCAGAGTGGGAGCACCACTGAATGGCTCTCACCAGCAGGGCCTGCCTTCGCCCGCCATGCTGCTGCACAGGGCACTGAGGCATTTGCTGCAATGGCAAAGTGGCCACGGGGCCCCTGGGAGACACTGACAGCCGCCCTCCAGGCACACGCCCAGCCCAACGCCTCAGAGACCCAGCTCAAATCCCATCCACTTGGTTCCAGCCGTGCCTCATGGATTTCCAGCCAAGTCTCCCGAGACCCCGGGCCACCTCCCTGCAGCTGGGGAGGAGTCCCTCAGCGGGCAACCGGGCAGCCACCTCTTCCCTTGAGTGGCCATATTGGTTGGGCCAGGCAACATAGAAAAGTACAAACAGAGCGAGTCAGAAGGAGCCACCATTAACATGGTGGAAGCAGACAGCTTTTTCATGCACTGGCTGGAGCCTTCCCCTCACACACCCGGAGGCACGAGGGGAGCTTACAGGCAGCCCCTGGAAAAGGCCGCCTTGAAAAAGGCCTGATCCATCCTGACCCCAAGAGGTACCGCCCCTGTTCTGCTCCTTCTGACAGGGGGCACGGGCCTCCCCCTGGCCAGACCCCCGAACCACCGGCGTGCTGCCTCCTCCGACCGGCCCTCACCCCCATCCTGCGCGGTGCTGGGGTCTCCCCGCGGATCGCGCCTCTTGCATGCTCCCTCCCAGCTCTGCTGCAGCCTGTGCGAGGAGTCCCAGCACTGTTCCGGGGACAGGGAAGGGGGACAGCCTGCTGGAGCCGCAGGCTCCACTGAGGGACGCAGCAGGGTCAGGCGGCAGGGGCAGTGGGGCAGACCCCCAAGTCTGACTGAGATGCGAAGCGGATCGACCTGGATCGAACTCACGAGTGGACCGCCAGGCAGCTCCTCCCGAGCGCTGCTCCGGCCCCCAAGTCCCCTTCTCTGAAGATCCCCTGCCCCAAACAGCTCCGCTCCATCCCCACCCCACCCCGAGCCCCCTCCCGGCCTCCTCCCCCGCCCCTCCCAGCCCTGTACGGATCCTGCCCAGGATCCTGGTGGGGGCCCTCCCGCCTGGCCTTGCAGAACCCGGGGGGGGGTCTCTCCACACAGCCCGCCCCCCCTCCCCGCCCGGGTTTCCCGTCCGTGCACGCACGTGCAAAGCAAACCAAGAGGGGATCGCCGAGGCCGTGGGAAAACCCCGGCGCCTTTCTCGGGGCGGGGGGGGGGGACACACGGGGAGGAAGTGAAGGAGGAGGGGCGGGTTCTTCCTCTCGGGGCCTCTCTAGGAATCGTGCCTCTCTCTCCCTCCCTCCCTCTTACTCTCCCACTCTCTCTCTCCAGGGACCTCCCCCAAGACAGCCAGGATCCTCCACGTGCCTGTTGCAGAATCGGGGCCGGGCGGCCAAGAGCGCCCCCCGCTGCTTCGGAGGCTGAGAAGGAGGCGGGGCAGGTTGCGGGGGGGGCGATGGGGAGGGGAGATGTTTTCGCTCCGAAGGAAATGCCTATTGCCCCGGTCTCGCGGGTCTCCTCGAGCAGCGGGTGCGCCTCGCAGGCCGGCCCCAGGGAGGGCTCCCCACGTCCGGGAGAGCACGAGCGGAAGGCGCTTTCCGAGGCTCCCGAGTCAGCCCGGCGAGGTCTGCTCGGAGGAGGCGGAGCCGCCCGAGAGCGCGGGGAGGAGGCCAGCCTGCGAGGACCCGATCCCGCGCCCACCTTCCGCCCTCCTTGCGCAGCCAGGCGCCTTCATCGGCCGCGCAAAGCCCGCGCCAGAGAGCGCGCCAGGATTGCGCGGCGGAGCGGCTCCCCTTTGCAAACGCGGCGGCTGGAAATGCCGGGCGTGCGGTTCGCGGCTGCCCGCGATGAAGCGCTCTCCGAGTACCAGCCCCCTCGAAGCGAGAGGGTCGAGGTGGCAGCCGGGCCCCGGAAGGGGTCCCCCGCATCGGCGAGGCAGAGCCCGGGCGCCTCGGAGGCTTCTCCTTTCCGAGAGTGGTGGGAGCCCCCTGGCCCAGAGGCGGCCCGGGGCGGCCTCGCTCACGTCCCGGGCCGGGCAGAGGCCAAGCTCCGCAGGTGGCCGAAGCCGCGCCGCGCTGCGCTCGAGGGGGTGTGCGCGGCGCCCGGCGGGGATCCGGCCCCACGCGCCTCCCACCGCCTCTCCGTCGCCAGGGCTCGCCAGCGCCGCTGCCTCCCCCGAAGTCCCCAGCAGGCGGCGGGAGGCAGAAGTGCTGGGGGCGCCCCATCCTGGGGGAAGGCGCAGCGAATAGGGCCCTCCCGGCACCCCGCGCAGCAGCCCCGTCGGCCGGCCGGCCGGCAAGGACTGGGGCTGCGTGCCCAGCCGGGGAGGCCAGCGGGCAGGCGAGGGGTCGGGAGGCGGAAGCCTCCGAGAGGGGGGCGAGTCTGAGCGGTGGCGTGGCGCAAGGACGCCGCGCGTGGCTTGTCTGTTCCCCTGAGGGGCGCTCCTGCTGAGCAGCGTCCGGCACCGGCCAGGGGAAGGGCTGGTGCCGATTTCCGCGCAGTGCAGCCGCTGGAAGTGGGGGGGGGGGCGCAGTTTCTGTTTGGGAAGAGCAGCGGGTCAGGCACGATGCTGAGGAGGCGCCTTCCCGTCCAGCATCCTGCTCCCCCCGCAGTCGGCCAGCTGCACCCCCCCCCCCGAGATCCACAGCAGGACTGCAGCGGAGCAGCACCCCCCCCTCCGCCAGCGCCCGAGCTCCCAGCAGCTGGGGGAGGCAGCCATGCGCTTCCGCCCTAGCAGGCCCTTTGGACTCTGCTCCAGAAGGCCACTGCTCCAGAGCTGGCCCGTCATCGGAGGCGATGCGCATGGCTGTCTCTACCCATCTGCTTTCCAAGGCATCCCTGTTCCGTTCCTGTGCAGGCTGGGGAGGGCCTGGGGGGCAGGAATGGAGAGAACCCTCTTCCGCATGTACAGGGCGGGGGCTTTGAGGGGACCGAGCTTCTTGCGTTCTCGGGGTACCCGTGGCTTGCCACAGAAGTCTGCTCATTTCGAAGCAACATCTGGTGGATCTCCAGTTGGGCCCTCCAGGCTAGGCTGAGCTCGGGGGGGGGGGGGATCCAGCCTGCAGGGCCCGATTCTTGCCCTTATGGTGGGAGGCCTTGGCAGGACCTCAGTTGGGCACCCCTCGCTCGGGGCCCAGGCCCTTGGCTGAAAGGCAGCGCCCTGAAATGCTAGAAACGCCAGCAGTGTATTTCACCATCATCATGACTGAAGGCTGCCCAGGGACCAGCTCTCCTGTGGCTGATACACCTGCGGGGCAGCGACATGGGCAGGCAGCAACGATTGAACAGCACCATTTTCTGAAAGTCAGTCTGGTAAAACAGTAGCAAAGTAGTGGAGAAAAGGTGAGCAAGGGTCACTGCCAAAAGGTGACGGTCCCAGGTGGGGTGCGCAGCGCCTCCACTTGCTAAAAGAGTCCTGCAGCTAGAGAGGCCCTTCTGCGGGGACTGCTGAAGAGCCCTGTGGCTCCTTGAAGATGGCTACGTTAATGCCGGTGGAACCCGCTGCAGACCTGTCCATGTCCTGGAGGACCTTTCTTCATTGGGAGATGGGGGCCCAGCTAGCCCATGGCCCCGGCCTTTCATCCACAAGTGCACTGGCTTCCAACCCCTGAAGGGTGAAGCAGGTTGCATCCCCACATTCTTCTTGTGACCTGGCTTTCTTCATTATTTTTTTTTTTTTTGGGGGGGGGAGACCCATGTTGGGCCCTGCTTGACGTTTTTTCTCTGCTGAAATATGTAAGTCCGTCCTTGGCCCCCTTTTGCAGACCCTCCCATTTCCCACAACAGAGGCAACCAGAGCCCCGGTCTCTTCCCCAGCTCCTCCTCCCTGTTTTTGCTGTGGGGGAGAGGGGCAAAAGCAGGTCCATGGGCCCCCTTTGCAGGGAGGAAACCTTTTGAGTGACATCCGGAGAACAATCGGGCACTTCAACTGAATGCAGACTCGGAAGGCCATATGAGAGCCATATGTGTGGTGTAGTGGTTAAGAGCACGGGACTGGGACTCAGACGATCTGGGTTCGAGTCCCCGCTCAGCCATGGAGCCAACCGGGTGAATTTGGGCCAGTCACAGACTCTCAGCCCAGCCTACCTCACAGGGTGGTTGTTGTGGGGATAAGATGGAGGAGGAGAATGATGCAAGCTGCCTTGAGCCCTTTGAGGAAAAAGGCAGAATATAAATCGAAAAGTAAATTAATAATAGGAATCAAAAAACAGCACAGCCCAGAGACGAAGCCAAGGAGACAGAATTTGAGCTGGCAGCTGTGGGAGCCAAAGGACCTCCCCAGGCCCCCCAAAGGAGAGCAGGGAGACCCTCACTTCAGAAGCTGAACCCCGGAGCCCTCCTGCTCCCTCACAAGACCAGGGTGGGGGCAGGAGGGGCGTCTTCCTGGGGCTCCCTCAACGTGGATGTGCCCGCCTCTGGCCTTGCGGGTGTAATGGAATCCAGTCCATCTCAAAGGGTCCAATCCTAGGAAGACCATGGGTGGAAGCAGCCAGCAGGCCCGTCCCAGAAGAGGGAGAGGGCTGGCCACGGGCCAAAGAGAAGAGGGCGCCTCGCCTCTCCTCCAGTCCCCTGTCCCAATCTCCGAGCTGGAGGCCGGCACACCGCCTGAGTGCTGAGTCGGCTCCGGAGGGCGCCGAGAGCAGGGCTGCTGCGGCTGGGGTCGCTCGGCGCAGGAGGGGGCTTCCAGGCGCTCGGCTCGGGAGACTCCATGGCCAGGTGGGCGGTGGGTCGCGATCCTCCCTCTCCCAGCCCCTCTCCGCTTGCCTCGGAAGCGCGTGAGATACCCTGAGCTGCCCGGAGCAACCAGAGCGGACTGACCACAGCAGAGCTTATTCGCGAGTAGGGAGGGCTGGGCCCGTGCTGCTAATGCCTGAAATGCTTCGGGGGGCGGGGGAGCGGCGGCAGCGCTCTCTTCCTGCGTTTGAAGCAGGACTCCCATATCCGCGGGGATCGGGCCGAGCCCCCCGCGGATACCTGAAGCCTCAGATAGTTGCGAGCACCACTCTGCGGGGTTCGGGCACAGGATCCCGCAAAGGAGGAAACCCGGAGATCTCTCCTGAGTCTTCAGACCCACAGGGAGGCAACAGACGAAGCGAGGCTGGCTAGCGCAGCACCGAGGCAAAGAGTGTGGCGCCCAAAGGGAGTCGCTCGAGTTCTTCTTAGCGGTTGGGGTCTGTGCCCAGAGACCTCGCAAGTGTGGAGGGCCGGGGTCAACCTCGGTTTAGCGAAACGGCGATAACAGACAGGAGTTGTGCTGTTGCACGAGGATTTGCACACTCACTCGCGTGGCATTCAAGGCAGCGTTTAAAAGGAGCCAAATCGGGGGGGACTCCCCCTGCCGGGACTCCAACGGGGCGGGCTCCGGACAGTCGCAACAGGCCTTCGGGGTTCCGCTCCTTCAGGGGTCCGCGCCAGGCCCTTGCCTGTAGGAAAGTGAGTCCTGCCAGGGGGACCCGGGGGATGCCGGACAGGGCTCCCCGTGTTCCCTCTGCACCCCAAATTCGCAGAGCACTCTCCTTCCGCTCCCCAACCCCCTGCTTAGCTTCTTCCTCACCCCACCCCTTCGGCGGCCCACCAGCCTCAACCCCCCCCCGGCCGCTGCTCCCCCCTTTCCCCGCTGCAGTGGGGACCCCTCCGGCCACCCCGCTCGCCATCAGGATGCGCGAGCGGCCGCCGCAGCCTGCAGAGGAGAAGCCTTGGAGCAGACGCCCAACTCTCACTTGAACCGAGCAGAAGAAAAGCAGCTTTATTGCTTTGATGAAGCCGCGATAACCATACAGAGCAACATTATTGACTGGTAACATGGTTTCAATAAATACGAATAAGCAGAGACTGGAAACAAGACCAGGAAGCGGCGCCCGCTGCGCTGACATCTCCGGCCAGGGCCGCGGCTGGCTAAGCGCAGAGTGGGGTGCGCGGCAGGGGGTCGATCTCATTAGGGCCCCCCGGCATCTGCGCCTTGGTCGGCTGCGGCCCCCAACCCCAACGCCCCCTCCCCCCGCTGTCTTTGGGGCTTCCCTCCAGGATCCGGCTCGCAGTGCGCCCGCGGGCGTCCCTCTCGGCTGCTCTGCCCGCAGCGAGCCCATTTCCCACGAAAAAGTTTTTCTTTCCGGGGTGGGCCCCCCCAGGAGGACCCCCGCCCGGCCTCACGAGGCGTGGCTCTTGGTGCGGGCGACTGGGCAGCCGCAGTGCGAGGCTGGCATGGCAGGGAAGCAAGGTTTGGGGAGGGGGGACCTCGCACCCGCAGGCAACCCTTCCTGGACGGCGCGGCTGTGGCGAATCCATCAAGAGCCAGACGAGTTTGGGCGGCCCTGCGAAGTCTTGGCAGGCTGCAAGTAGCCAGAGGCAGGAGCGCGGTAGCCTGGCAAGGCTCCCTTTCGGCTGCGTCCTCTGGTGCTGAGGGTCTCCGAGGAGGCCAGAAGGATTCCCGGGCGGAAGACGTCGAGGGCGAGAGAAGTTTGGGCCAAGCCCGTTGAGCATTCCCAGCTCCACTCCGGCACCCCGAATAAAAAGTTTATCCTGCTTCCCTCGCAGGCAGAGGGGCGACTCTCGCGCCGAATCCGGGCTCTGCTCCCCCTTGCAGAGAAGCGGGAGGGTCCGCCGTGCCCTTCGCGCAGGCAGGGGCGCTTCTCCCCCCGCGGGGGCAGTTCTGAGGGGGCAGCTCCCCCCCCCCCCACGTGCTGCAGAGGCGGACTGCTCAAAGGGCCTCTCCACGCCCTGGTGCCTCCTTCAAGGCAGCGGGGATTTCCTCTAGGGCCAGCGCAACAGCCTTTCCCGTGGCTGGAGGGGGCGGGTCCCACCTTTGGGGGGGTATGCGGAGCAGCGCGGGGGGGGAACGGGTAGCCCGAAGGTTTTGGGGGGCTCCGAGCAACCTCGCGGGGTTCCTCATCGTTCGTTTGCCCCTGTGCTGAGCTTTAGCTAAGATTTTGTTTTCGGTCTGGATTTTCTTCTTGGCAACTTGGATGGCACTTTTTGGCAGAAGATGGCATGTTGATTTATGCGTGACATAATGTATGGTTGCAAGAGAAGCATTTAACAATCTTTCCCATCTTTCTCTTTGCACCACAGTTTTCATTTTAGAAAATAGTAATTCCTCAGCAGTGGGAAAACTGATTTATTTCTGGACAAATGAGAGACAGGAACAAGCCTGGGTTTATTTAGTTGACATTCTGTCTACTTGCACGTGCGACTCCACGAACAGTCAGAATGTGACTTGCAGACACCGGAGCTGTTGATTCAGGATCTGGGGGGACAAGGCAACTCACTCCTAAGAGAAAAGGAGCCCAAGAGGCGTGGGAAATCTTGGAAGAAGTTTCTCCAAGCACAACTACGAACAATTCCATCCAGAGAAAAGTGTAGAAGACAGCAGAGGAACAAAAGTTAAGCGACAGCCTGAAGAAAAGAAGAAGACGACGAAAGAGAAAAAAAAAAACCGTACAGAAAGTGGAAGCAGGGCCAGACCACGAAATAGCAAGGAATTGCTGAAATAGCATCAGGAAGGCTAAGGAAGGAAATGAACTGAGAATAGCAAGAGATGCTCAGCACAACAAGAAAGTCTTCTTCAGATACATCCAGAACAAAAGACGTGAGAAAGAGAAGGGTGTTCTGCTTCTTTAAGTGGATGGCACTTAAAGTGAGAACAGCTGACAAGGAAAAGGCAGAGGCGGGCCATTCCTACTTCCCCTCAGTCTTCTCCCACAAGGAAATCTGCAATCAAGAGGAAGTACAAGCTGGGAGTGAGAGATGGCAGCCCAAGATTGACAGATAAATGATCAAATGAATACTTAGGTGGACTAAACGCATTCAAATCTTCAGTGCCCAGTGAACTCCATCCCGGAGTCATAAAAGAGCACGCAGAGAAACTCTCAGAGCCACTGGATATGATCTTCGATAAATCTTGGTAAACAGGAGAAGTGCCAGATGACTGGAGAAGAGCTAACGTCCCTATCTTCAAAATAGGGAAAAAGATGAACTTGGGAACTATAGACCAGTTAACCTTACGACAATCGCTGGAAAATTCTGGAGCAAATTATTTAAAAACCAGTCTGCAAGCACCTCATAGAAAATTCAGTGATTAATCAAAGCCAACGTGGATTGATCGAGAATAAATCCTGTCAGACCAATTTAAACTGTTTGACTGGGTGGGCAGCCTCCCAAATGGACAGAGAGATCACGGTGGACATAACCCACCATGTTTCCCCAAAAATAAGACCTGGTCTTGTATTAAGTTTCGCTCCAAAAGACGCATTAGGGCTTATTTTCAGGCGATGTCCTGTTTTTTCTTACGAAAGCCATAAGATTCTCGCCCCAAGAGTCCTGGAAGGAATCGCTCTTTCTTTTTATACTTTTTATTTATTTATTTATTTATTTATTTATGTATAAAATAAATTACTTGCATCTCTGGATGGCTTACAACATACATCAGAATAAAATAAATAAATGGACTATTCCACCCTGGCTGCAATTAATAAAATACAAACAATAAAATCCAATTACTATTAATACAAATTAAAATATTGATTAAATAACAAGGTGTTGACCTGGCTCCGAAAAACATATAATGAGAGCGGCGCCAGGCAGACCTTTCTGGGGAGCACATTCCACAGTCGGGGTGCCACTGCAGAGAAGGCCCTGCTCTGGGTACTCTGTCTCCTAACTTCTTTCACAGAGGGTTCCCGGAGGAGGGCTTCTGTTGCCTTCTGTACATCGTGTCTGTACTCTGATTGGTCATTTGGCATGAAGTCTCGCATTCATCTGCTCACATAGGTGTTCACCTCTCATCCAAAGGCGCCCGCTTCAGAATTTACAAATCCTTAATTATAATGTATATCACCATTTATTTTAACTATTAATACCAATAGTGTTGTTTACATATATTTGATTATATATTAACATTATTTTATAATTCAATATGTCTATTGTGTGTTGTAGCGGACATACTACCGTGTTTCCCTGGCTGACGATCTTAACTGGGGCTTATTTTTGGGGTAGGGCTTATATTACGAGCATCCTGAAAAATCATGCTAGGGCTTATTTTCCAGTTAGGTCTTATTTTCGGGGAAACACAGAACCTAGACTTTAGCAAAGCTTTCAACGCAGTGCCCTCGGACAGCCTGATAAGCAAACTTGCAAAAAGTGGACGAGATGGGAAAACCGTTAGGTGGATTGGGGGGGGGGGGTCCTCTGTCCTTCTTGTCCCCATGTCCCCCCCCTTCTGCTGGAGCAGGCATGGTGAGCGGGGTATGATTGGGAAGGGGATGTGGAAGCCCCCAGGAAGGGGATGCTCAGGAAACATGCGAGTGGAGAGGAGATCAGACTAACCCCAGCCAGCACTAGTACCACCTGCTCACCATCATCTGGGCCAGATGCCCCACCTTCACTCCGAGAAAGCCAAGTTTCTAGCCCTTATGGAGTCAGAAAGCAGAAGGCGCTCCCCTGGCGGGTCTCTTGGCAAGGAAGCAGCCCGCCTTGCACCACTCAGCGCCTCTCGCGGGATGGGGCGCCCCAGCCACAAACACTCTTCAGGGCTTGCGCTGGCACACGCGCGGCAGGAACATCGCTTCCGGCCTCCTTGCTCATCCTTTCCCTGCCGCTTCTCAAGCGCGAATCTAATTGCTCCCCACAAGGTTCACGCTTCCCGCGGTTGCCAGATGGCTGCGTCTCCCTCTGAGGAGCAGCACCGCCCGCTTTCCACCACAGAGCCAATTTCAGCCCGGAAGCTCCCCGGGGCAGAGAACGGCCCCCTGGAATTGCGCAAAACCCCAGGAACGGCAGAGGCTGCATCCGTCTGCATATGGCGGGCACCCAACTAGCACCCCCGCCCCCGCCACTGCCCCGCTCGCGCAAACACACTCGGAGTAGCACCTGCGATCAGGGCAGGCGCCTCCGAGGCGCGCCGGGCGAGCGCAGAAAGCCCCGCTCGGCCTGGGAATCCCCGCGCAATCCAGCCGCTCGCTCCGCCGAGAATTCGCTGCCCGGCCGCGTCATGTGTCTCCGGGGAGACGCTCGCCCGGCCCGGCCTGGTCCGGTCGGGAAGATGCGCGTTGGAGGCAGCGGAGAGCGCTTCACGCGTGCGCACTGGGAGCGGGGCATTCCGGCCACCCCGTTCTCCCACCCCCGCCAGGATGGGGGGCGGGGTGTGCAGGTGGGGTGGGGGGCTCCCGGGGAAAGCCCCGTTTTGAGTCAAGAGAAGCTGGCCGGTTAATTTCGTGATCCTGGGAAAGGGCCGCCTGAGCCGCCCAGCGCCCTCGAACGGGGATTGAGGCTGGGCTGCGAGGCGAGAGCCCTAAATCGGGAGTGCTTCCCTTGGTTCCTGGAGGGGGGGGGGTGCAGGGAAGTCCCTCACGACCCCCGGCTGGTTCTTCCGTCTGTCCACTTCGGTGCAGCTCTCCCGGCAGCCTTCCTCAGGTGCTCTTCGCTGGACGGGAGCTCTTTGGGATAAATCCGCACCCCATTGTGCAAATGAGGCCGGACTCTGGCTTCGGCCGAAGGCTCTGCAGGTGTCTGCCTCCTGGAATCCCCACCGCCACTCCGCTTCTCCTCCCTGGCCCAGGCCAAAGCACCGTGGCGGGGCCAGGCTGGGAGAAACCGCTGGGGAGGGTGGGTTGTCCAGGTGGCGTGCGGACAGGAGAGGTTCCGGGGGGGGGGGGGGCGTTCCCGCTCTCCCTCGTTCGCACCGGGCAAAGCGCTGCACAGACCACGAGGCGAGGCACACGACCTAGGGGCACCAGGCGTGGACTAGGCAGGCGCGGGGGGCGCTCGGGCTGGCCGACCTCGGGGTGACGCGCCGCCCGCTGGCTTCGGCAGAGCTCAGAGCAGCGCCTTTGCCTCCTGGCTGGGCGCGCAAATTCTATCTCCTCCTTGAGTCGCTCTCCGCAAGTCTTTCACCCGGCAACTGCCAGCTCAGCGCCAGCGCTTTTTCCCATTGGCTGAGCCGGCTGGGCTTCCCCCCGCCCGCGGGGCCAGGACCGGGCTAAACTGGGCACCTCTCGCCCCACAGCCTCAGAATCTTCTTGTAGCCAGAGCTCGGTGTGTGGGTGCCATGTCCGGCTTGGAGGGGGCAAAGATGTCAGGAGCACCAAAAAGCTCAGCGATCTATCTGTGCCTGGCGCTGCTGATCCTGCTGTGCGCTGAGCCTGGGCGAGGTGAGGGCCCCGGAGGGCCACGCGGGGGTGGGGGGCGGGACGGACTGGCGGGGTGGAGTGGACGAAGTCGGGGGTAGGGAGACGGCAGAACGGATCGAGGCCCGTTCTTTTCTGTGGCCCACCTGGGACACTGCAGACTTTCCGGGGGGGGGGGGAGTACAGAGGCACTTGTTCAAAGAGGTGCCTCTGCCCCCCCCCCCCGCTGAAAGAGGAGGCTCGGGGAGGACAGAAATCCAGCAAAAGTCCCCCTGATTGGGCCAGCACCTCCCCTGCAACTCGTGGGGTGTCACTTTCTCTCCCTGGGGTGTACTCCAGAGCCCCCCTTCATGAGGGGGGGACTCCCAGCCTTCCCCCTCCCCCTCTTCCTTGCTCCCCAAAGCCGTCAGACTGAGGGCAAGGAGAGAGGGCACAGAGAATTGCAGGAACCGGTGGGGCCACCGGAGAGTAAAGCGTGCTAGCAGCCCCGCTCCAGGCTCCCCCAGGCAGAAAGAAGAAGTGGGTCAGGGCTTGGACTGGACCACAAGAGGAAAGGAGAAGCTGAGGGAGTAGGGCACGTTGAATCCGGAGGTGATTTGGGGGTGCCCATTTCCAGATACTTGCAGGGCGGGCTGCCACATGATGGGGGGCAACCCGGCAACCTGGCGGGGGGCGCTGCCACGGAGGAGAGTTTGGATCAGAAGTTCAGCAGCAAAACAGGGTTAGGAGAGCTTCACCTGGTATGGGAAGCGTTCACTTTGCTTGGAGGTTTTCGGGTGCAAGCTGAAGGGTCATAAGGCGGGGGGGGGGAATGCAGCAGCTGAAGATTCCTGGGGGGCTGGTCTAGAAGACCCTTGAAAGGCCACCCAGATGGAGAACTCCGCAATTCTGCCAGCCTCCTTCCTGCCACCCCTCCCGTTTCAACAGCAAAACAGGATCAGAAGCAACCCGTGCCTCCATGGCCTCCTCCAGCCCAGGAAAGGGGAAGATCGCTACCCCGCCCACCACTCCTCTCCTCCCCCTCCCTCACGCCCGCACCAGCTCCTTCCCTTTCGCTTTCGGTGGTACCGCTCCCCCCTCAGGCACCCAGCGGGAAGCAGAAGCACACGCCCCGAGCCGCACCTGCAGGAAGAGGGCAGCGGGCCCTGGGCGCACATGCGCGGCAGGCGTCTCGGCCCGTCCCTCCTCCCTCCCTCCCTGGTGGAGGAACCTCTGCCCGTCGACTTCGGCCCTCACGCAGTCCCTTGCCAAATTGCTCTACTTGCTTGGCACGTTCAGGTTTCGCCCGCCTGACGCGCCTCCGACAAAAGCACGCTATTGATTCTGCACGCCACGATGAATTTTTATTTGTTTAAAATGGTTTTGCCCCCCGTGCTCCGCGGAAATCGTCCCAGGACGGCTTACAGTACTAAGGATGATAAACAAACAACATATATAGTAACACACAAGAAACCAAATGCGACTGTAAACATATTAAAGCCAAGTTAAACTTCCTCAATCCTTAAAAGAATGGGGAAATAAAAAGAGTTTTACCTGGCGATTGAAGAGTTAAAATTCCTCAGTCCTTCAAATAAAGGGGAAATAAAGAGGTTTTTACCTGGGGCAGAAAAGAGCATAAAGATATTGATATAAATGAATATCCTTTATCTGCACCAGGAAAGGGGCTGGTGGTCTCTGAGAACGGGGGGGGGGGGCTTCCAGTCAGGGGCCAGCCCCCCAGGGAGCCCCAGGGACTTTCACTCCTCCGGCTCATGCGCCCCCTCTTGCGCCCCCCAGGAGATGACATCCTGTCGCAGGTGGCCTTCGTCCAGCGGACGCTGGAGTCCCCCAAGGGCCCGGCGGAGTTCATGTTCGAGTTCAACGACGACGAGATCTTCCACGTGGACCTGGAGGCCAAGGAGACCATCTGGCGGCTGCCCGACTTCAAGGAGTTCACCAGCTTCCAGGCCGAGGGCGCCCAGGGCAACATCGCCGTGCTGCGCTCCAACCTGGACATCCTCATGCGGCGCTCCAACTACACGCCTGCGGAGAGCGGTACTGCTCTGGGGCCCCTCCAGCCCGGTCCCTGGCCTGCCCGAGCCGGGGCCAGCCGAGACCCACCCCGGGTGGGAAGTCTGCATCCCCAGCGGGGGACCCCTTGGGAGGCCAGGCCTCTCCGCGCTGAGCACAGCGCCCACGTGCGGGGCCCGACCCCCATCTCCCCCCAGGCAGTCCCCTTCCCCACGGAGAAGGTGGCCGGCCGGCTGGCCCCACAGCCCAGAACGATTCCGGACCGCCCCACGGACCCGCTGGGGGTCTCCAGGGCAGGGGCTGTGTCTCCCCACAGCTCAACCTCCTTGGGGGGACAAGGGGGAGAATGTGGAGCCAAGGTGGGGGAGGGAGGGGCCCCTGAGGATGGGGGGCCCTTGCCACGCTCCTCGCTCTCCCTTCGAGAGGCGGACTCTTACCCTGCCCCTCCACCCCAGTTCCTCCGAAGGTGACCGTGTACCCCCAGAAGCCGGCGGAGGTGGGGGAGCCCAACATCCTGATCTGCCTGGTGAGCGGCTTCTCCCCGCCGGAGGTGGGCGTCACCTGGCTGAGGAATGGGCAGGTGGTGACGGAGCGGGTGGAGGAGACCGACTTCTACCCCAACAAGGACAACTCCTTCCGCAAGTTCTCCTACCTGACCTTCATCCCGGGCAGGGACGATGTGTACGTGTGCCGGGTCACCCACTCGGGCCTGGAGCAGCCCTTGGACAGGGAGTGGAGTAAGTGGGGGGACTTTTAGGGGTGTGGGGGGTGCGGGCCCCATGGGGCCCCCTCAGATGCTTCCCCGCGTTCATGGAGCAGCCACTGTGTGGGGGGGGGGAGGCAGGCACACCGGCTGCTGGGGAGCATGGGGGGATCCCTCACTGGGTGGACGCGGGGCAGGCCAGATGGACCCCAGCCCTAGCCCAGCTCTGGGGCTCGTCTCGTGGCCCCAGATGGCCCAGGAGATGCCTTGGCTGGGAGCTCCCTGAAAAGGAGGGGCCGAGCCAGGAGGG
Organism: Varanus salvator macromaculatus; assembly: GCA_023646645.1. NCBI lineage: Eukaryota > Metazoa > Chordata > Lepidosauria > Squamata > Varanidae > Varanus > Varanus salvator. The sequence goes on along the minus strand of JAIXND010000840.1, from coordinate 53,034 downwards.
GCCAAGGGCAGGCCAGCTCCAGGTGGGTCTGATCTGGCCTCGAGGGCCCCCCCCTCGGCCTGGCAAAACCCCTCACACCCCGTGCGCCCCTCAGATCCCAACATGCCAGAGCCCCTCCCGGAGACGACGGAGAACGTGGTATGTGGCCTGGGCCTGGCAGTGGGCATCGTGGGCATCATCGCGGGCACCGTCCTCCTCGTCAAGAGCCGGCAGCTGAACGGAAACCGCTTTCGCCAGGGGCCCTTGTGAGTTGTGGCCACAGTGGGGCAGACCTTGGCAAGTAGGGAGGGGGGATTCCCATTGACCGCATGGTGAGCCACCACTGAGGAGGCCAAGTCCTCTCCTCCTTCATGAGGCCTAGCAACTTTCCCAGGTAGCTCATCAAAGCAAAATGCTTTTCTTCTGCCCCCCACCCCCATCCCACCGAGCGGTCTCTCAGGAAGGTGGCATATGTGGGGGCTGGATTCCAGGCTGAGGAAACACCCCAGAAAAGGTCTGGGAACTGGGGGCCAAGTGAGGAGGGGCAACAGCAGAGGAATCCATGAGGATGTGAGCATGCGGGAGGCGCATGAGCAGGTTCCCCCAGCTGTGGAGGGGCAGGGAGGGCTTTGTCCTGCGCTTGAGATCCACCACCTCACACATCCCTCTCCTTCTGCCCCCTCAGGTAAAGGAGGCACGAGGCTCTGGAGAGATCATCCAGCTTCTGACGCACTTCCGGACCCCTTTGCCCCATGCTGCTGCTCCTCCAGCATTGCTTTGCTGCTGCTCCCCTGCTTGGACACTATGGGGGGGCTCCTTGCTGGCACACCCTGATGTCCCCTCACAGCAGGACCTCACCCCCAACCTTGTGCACACCTGGCAATGGGCCTTCGGGGACCGGGCAGCTCCTCCAATTTCAGACAGGGAGGGAGGTGGGGGTGGAGGAGCCTGCCCCCAAGACACTCCCCAGGGAAGCGGGGTGCCCCGGTTGAGCCCCTTCAGATTCTCCTGGCGGGCTTGCCGCATGATGCTGCCCATCTCCGCCTGCCTGCTTCCCATCCCCTGGACCTAAGTGCGCCAGAGGATCGGTCTGGCTTCTCTAGCGGACCCTTCACTGCACTGCTCAGCAACACGAGTAGACCCGCCTGCCACCAGGAGATGCCTCTTGAGGCATCCTCTGCGGAAGCTACTACGCAGGATGCGTCCTTCTCCGGCACTTGATCGCTCGGGGCTGCTCTGAAAACGGTGGCAGAAAAACGCAGGTGGGAGACTTGCCACCGGGACAGCCACAGCTTCACGGGAGTGAGGCAGGGCGATGCGGGAAGCCCCTCTCCATCCCGAGGCGGCTTGGCATGCACTAGGAAGGGGGCGCCAGCCATGGCTTTGCAGCGCAACCCTCTTTCCCCGGGGGACTCAGCACTGCGCCCCCTCCTCTCACTTCACTCTGTACTGACATCTTTCTGAAGCCTGAATAAACGATATGGGGTGCGTCTCCGCGTGTCCGTGTTTGGTCCCTTTCGTGAGAACGTGCCGTGCAAAGACGAACAGGGTTTCCGCCTTGCGCAGTCCATCCCGCCTCCCTGGTGAACGCGCTCAGGGCTTCCCCGAGTCCTCCTCGGTCACCTCCCAAAAGGTCGCACACTCGGATCATCCTGTGGATCCTGTAAAACACGGAGGGGCTGAGAACCCGCGAATCAGCATCCGTGCCCACGAACCTCCTCTCGGGCAGGCTCTGGGCTCTGAGGGCGGATGTGCTCCTGCTCCGGGGACCGCAGTTTGCACGCACGGCCCCGGGCACCCCAATCCACAAAATCTGCCCCGGGGGGGGAGTCTGTGCTGGGAGGCCTTCCCTGGGTTTCTCCAGAGCAGGAAGCCTGACGCGCCCGTCCAGCAAAACGGCATGGGAGGAGCGGAGCTCGGGGCCTCTGGGCGGCGGCCTGTGCCCTGCTCGGTCGCTCCGGGGGCGTCCGTCGTTCCAGGTCCCAGCCAGAAGCGTTTCGCCCCTTGCCCTGCCCGGTGACTGACGATGAGCCCGCCCGGGTGCCCGCGATTGGCCCAGCCCGGGCGCCGCCCCAGGAAAGTCCCTGCAACTCGCGAACGAGGCGGATGCGGCGGCGTTTCCGGGCGGGCAGGCGGGGCTGCAAGGCTGGTGTGCCGCGTCACACGCGGAGCCGGCCGCCTCGCCCCGGGTGCTCTGCGCGCATGGCGGGGCCTCCGGGCCAAGGCGGGGCTCTTCGCAGCCCTGTCCGGAGAGGCTTCCCGGGGGCGCGCGGAGACCTGGGCAGGTCGCGCGGCTGCTCCGCTCGGGGCTGCGGTCCTTCCCGTCCGTGGAGCTGGTGGGCGGGAGACCCGGGAGGAAACGCGGGGTGGAGGGAGAACAGAAGGACAGCTGGATCTGCCTTGGTCCGTCTAGGCCAGTGCTCCGCGCACCCGGGGCAAAGCGGCTGCCGCGGGATCGCTCGGCAACCGGCGCTGGTCGTCGCGAGGCGAGGCTGGGGGCGGCCCCGTGTCCCCCTCCCCCCACATCGGCAACCCACTTTGCTGCCCGGCGCTGAGGAACATGGGCCTGGGAGTCCTGCTGTGCTCCTCCCACTTGCGGGCTCGAGCTCCAGGGGTCCGACCCGGTGCACCGGGCTATCGGTCACCTGCTCCTTTTCAGCCGGCCTGCACGTGGGAAGAGGTGCCCTGCAGGCATTCGGTCCCGGGGGCGCAGCGGGCTGGCCCTCCCGCGTCCCGGCCTTTGCACGCTGTCGCAGGGGAACTCTCCCTCCCCTACATGCACAGGCGACGCATGGGAAAGCTTATTCAGAAGGAAAAACAGAGCAGGTGCAAACTCTTGGCCCGATGTTCTCTGGCAGCAGACTCGGTAGCCCTCAGGAGGGGAGGCACCTCCTGCCGAACAGCGCCCTGCAGGGAGAGGAGCTGTCGGGCTGGGTGCCGGGCTGAGCCTGCCCCTCCCTCAACCCCTCCCGTCCCATTTTCCCAGTCCCCGGCCCTTGGGACTTGCCCCGTGAGATCAGGGACTCACGCTGATTGCTGGGGGTCTCTCCAAGGGGGTTACAACAACAAGGGTTGTTCCTTGGCAAGGCTGAAGGGGCAGGATCGCAGCTGGAGGGAGGTAGGCAAAGCGCCAAGGAATCCCTAATTTGTTGTTAGTCGCGAAGTCGTGTCCGACCCATCACGACCCCATGGACAACATTCCTCCAGGCCTTCCTGCCCTCCACCATCCCCGGAGTCCACTCAAGCTCACACCAACTGCCTCAGAGACTCCATCCAGCCACCTCATCCTCTGCCTTCCCCTTCTCCTTTTTCCCTCAATTGTTCCCAGCATCAGGCTCTTCTCCAGGGAGCCCTCCCTTCTCATTAGGTGGCCAAAGTATTTGAGCTTCATCTTCAGGATCTGGCCTTCTAGAGAGCAGTCAGGGTTGATCTCCTCCAGGACTGACCGGTTTGATTGCCTTGCGGTCCAAGGGACTCTCAGAGTCTCCTCCAGCACCACAATCCAAAGGCCTCAATCCTTTGGTGCTCCGCCTTCCTTATGGTCCAACTTTCATAGCCATACATTGCAACTGGGAAAACCATAGCCTTGCAGGTTAGAAATACCCAAATAAACAGACAGACAAAAATAATACCTAAAGGAGTGCTTGCATCCATATGTACCCTCCTGCCCCTTGAGATCTGCAGCAGAGGCCCTCCTCCGGGAACCCTCTGTGAAAGATATTAGGAGACAGAGTACCCAGAGGAGGGCTTTCTCTGCAGTGGTGCCCCGCCTATGGAATGCGCTCCCCAGAGAGGTCCGCTTGGCACCATCGTTATTTGCTTTTCAGCACCAGGCCAAGACCTTTTTATTTAAACATTATTTTAATTGTTTGTTTGTTTATTTATTTATTTATTTATTTATTTATGTAACAAATTTGTATGCCGCCCCCTTGCAAACAAGCCTCGGGGCAGCTAACAACATATGAAAATACAATTTAAAAACAATACACAATTTAAAACTGGCCCATCTCAAGGTCTAAAAAATAAAAATATATAAATATAAACAATAAATAACAATAATTAACAATATAAAATTAATAATTGTTGATTGTATTTATTGATTTTATATCTGTGCCAAGATGTCTCCAGATTTTTAAGGTAATTGTGTAATTGTTTATTTGTTTTGGAAGCTGCCCTGAGGTTTTTTGCAAATGGGGCGGCATATAAATGCTCCAAATAAATAAATAAATATCCTGATACCCATTCAGCTGGATCCACAGCTGGCCCTTGACTCGGACTGCAGGGGAGCTGCTCAGACTGGGGAGAGGTGACAAGAGAGTGCTTTCAAAAGTTGTCAGTCAGAGCAGGGTCTGGATCTCCTCTTGGTCCATCCAGAGTGCAAGAAATGGAATGGTGGGTACGGGGAGCCGCAGCCTGCCCCTTTCCTCCTGCATCTGCAGCGGACTCTCAAGTCGCCCCCTCCGAGAAGGACCACCGGGGACCATCTCCATGTGCAGTGAGGACCGGGTGGTCGCTAAGCTGTGCCCCGCCGCGCCTCCCCCGAAAGCGAACCATGGATTTTTCCAGCTGTGCGGCCACCTCTTGCAATGGTTACATGTGCATCGGGGGCATCAGGGCAGTCATGGATAGGGGTCTCTCCGGTGCAGGGAGTAGGACCGGCAGGGAAGGGGGGCATGGTCAGGCAGCCGCTGGCTGAGCCCTTCTTGAGCCCACATGCTTGATGGGTGCCCCTGGTTGTCCTCGCTTCCCCATGCTGCTTCTGAATGCAGAATGAGACCTCAGCGTCCACGGGTTAATCCTGGAGGGGGCTGCGGCTCTGGCATGTGACAAAGGCCAGGGTGGGTGCACAGTGAGGAGTTGTGCCCATGGTGGGGGCTGGTCCAGCCTCAGGGTAAACCTCAGTGGAGGGGGCGCTGGGGGCTGCAGGTATCTCTCCCCCGCCAGGCACCCCATCTGTCCCATGACTGGCTGGGAGTGTGTGAACTTGTGTTGGCCAGCGGGGCAGCAGCGGGGGGTGGTCTCCTGCCACCCCCCCCCGTGACCCATCCACCCCCCACCTGAGCTGACAGAGGCTGTCTCAGACTGATCTGGGGGTTCTGGGAGATTTCAACATTCCAGCGGGGGCCCCCCACTGCCTGAGGCAGCCCAGCACTCCATGAACCCCGCGGGTCTGTCTCCGCCATCCACCTGCTGCAGGTGGCAGGGCAGGCGCTGGCCTGATGGGGAAGTGCTGGGGGGGGTGTCTTTGGCTCCGCCCCTGGGCCTTGGCCCATCCCTGCAAGGGTGGGGCCACACAGATGCTCCGCCCCAGAGGAGGACCACCCCAGATGGGCCCCAGAGGGCTGCTCTTTTGGGAGTATCTCGATCGCCGGTTCTACTCATGGATGCAGATGCCCAGAGAGCTCCGGCTATCAGCATAAAGACTTTGAGCTGGCCCGTTATTAATCTGGCTAAGAATAATTGCAATTAGTCCTGCAATAATTGCAATTAGTACTTAGATGTCTCGGGGCAGTTTACAACAAATTAATTCTATACATCAGTGCTTTTTTTGTCATAGAACGCACAGGAACAGAGTTCCAGCACCTTTTTTCAACAGATTTTCCAAGTTTTAAAAGTAACTTGTGAAAATTTGATGTTTGGCCCATGTGGATTTGAATCGCCCTGTCGAGCATAGCAGGTTGGCAACAGAATCATTGAAATGGTGCATGCGGGCTGCTTATGTGTCAAATCTGATTTGTACGTTGGTTGTGTGGCCGCACGCTGAGTGCTTACTGCTTGCGGCAACCATGATGTTTCGTTACACAACTGACGTGTGTGGGTGTGTGTACAGTGATTGACTATGTGTGAATGGTAAATAATTTCATGAGTTCCAGCACCTTTTTTCTTACAAAAAAAGCACTGCTATACATTGAAATAAAAATAGCACTTGCCCAGCATCCCATGTTAAAATATGAACCCATTAACTAAAGCAAGTTAACAATTAAAATACTGGGAGAATAAAAAGGGTTTTGCCTGGCGCTGAAAGGAAAGAATTGTTGGTGCTAGGCAGACCTCTCTGGGGAGCGTGTTCCACAATCGGGGTGCCACCATAGAGAAGGCCCTTTTCCTTGTGGTCACCCTCTTGATCTCTTTCAAGGAGGGCTCCCGGAGGAGGGAGGGCCTCTGCCTCAGATCTCAAGGGACGGGAGGGCACATAGGGGAGAAGGTGCTCTCAGGTTCTCAGGACCTAAACCATTTAGGGCTTTATTGGGCATCACCAGCACAAATTGGGCCCGAACTTCAATCGGTAGCCAGTGCAGATGATAAAGGACCGGAGTTATATGGGAACGTCTGCCGGTCCTGTTAATATCCTGGCAGCTCTTCCTTGCAGCGTTCTCAACCATATTGTAATAAGTACAGCTCCTCAAGGGGGCTTTAAACTGAAGCCTACAGGGGAGGGAGATGCGCAGCACGGCATACCATCACCTGGCAGAGATTTTTATATTCAAGAGAAAAAACCTCAGACGGGGCCGAACATCCATCTCCCAAAACATGCAGGAAGAAAATCCAGGCACAACAAAAATGAACTTTGCTGGCTATGCATCAGTGACCGGTGTATGCGAAATAAACTTCTGTTCATAGAACATGAGGTCAATTCTGATCTTAAAGGAATAATGGAAACTTGCTGGGAGGACTCACATGACTGGAACTCTGTAATTGACGCAAGCAACCAGTTCAAGAAAAGCAGAAAGGAAAAAAGGGAAGTGGAGTTGCACTACATGTGAGAGACACATATATCTGCGCAGAAATACAAGAAGAGGAACTTCATAGCTCCACTGAAAGCATCTGGCTTAATTTAAAGGGAGCAAAAAATAAGAAAAACATAATTGTTGGCAGGATTACTGTCCGCCCCGTCAAAAAGAGGACGAGGATGCAGCCTTCGAAAAGCAACCCGCCAGCATTTCTAAGAATGATGACGTCATAAAGTGGGAACCTCAGTTTCCCTGAGATATTCTGGGAGACCATTTCTGCCAAATATGGTGTCTTCAGAGATTCCTGACATGCATTGCTGACAGCTTCCTCCAGCAAAAGGTAGAGGAAGGAACGAGAGGATCAGCTGTCCTCAAATTAATACTAATTAACAGGGATGACCTAGAGGAAAAAAACAGCAGCCACAGGAATTCTGGGGGAAAGTTTCCAGTATTCAGCATTTTTCAGTTCTCAAGAATAGAAACATAGAAACAGAGTGAATCAGAAGGGGTCTCCCAGTTCATCTAGTCTGACCCCAGCTCCAGCCGGCTCCGCTCATGACATGCCCATCATGAGCATGTCCAGCCTATCCTTGAACACCCACACCTATGGGTCCTTAAGAACCCCTCATGGAAGCTCATTCCACACCCTCGGGGTCCTAAGAAGGACTTCCTGGCATCTAAATGGAACTCTGATTCCATGAGCTTAGCTCCGTTGGAGCACATCCTGCCTTCCTCTGCAGGGGAGAACAGGCCTCTCCCCACCTCTGTGTGACACCCCCACACATACTTGCATGTCACCAACAGATACCCTCTGAGTCTCCCCTTCTCCAGGCTGAAGAGTTCATGTTTTCAAATGACATTTTCTGCTTTTTCACCATTCAAGCAAGAACAGTATTTATTGGTGCCAAGTCAGCCTGCAAGTATGAGCGAAGCTTTTAAGATGCCAAGCCCCAGAATTGCAGCAGCTCCGGGTGAAGCGGAAGCTGTCCAGGAGTGACTCTCAGCGCCATCCCTTCAGGGGGCACCTGTTGGGTCCTGTGGGTGAGGAAGGGATCGTGTCCTCTCTTACCCTTAATCAGGAACCTGGGACTCCGCAGGATGAATCCCAACCAAGTCAAAAAGTCTGGCTCTTGAGGCAAAATCCATGGAAAATGGGCAGGCATGCTCTGGGCGCCTGGCAGGATGAGTCCCACTGTATCACCCCCCACCCACACAAGCAAAAGCAAGCAGAACTTCAGGAAAAGCCAGCTGGTCTTTGCAGGAGCGGCTTCAGCTGCGGTTCTCCTCCTCGTTTCAATCCGTAGCTTTCCAGCTGCCCCGCCTTCGCATCTCGCAAGGACAGAATCGAAAAGCTGAGCTCCAGCAGGAAGAATGGAAGTGTCTTCCTTTCCCCCTGTGCCCTGGAGGACTAGCCGAGCGCTGCAGGGAAGGGGAGGGGAAGGAGGCAGGGAAATTGCAGAAGGAACGAAAAATGTGAGAAGGAAAATGCATGCGTGCAACACGCAGGAAGGAGAGAGGGTGGGGCGGTTGACTTGTTTGGAGGGGGCTTTTGCACCCAGCCACCTCCCCTTGCAGCCCCTCAGGCCACCCCCAGACTGATGGTCCTCCAGGGCAGCCTGCGAAGGTAGCCAGAGGAGGGGAAGCTGCCCACCCCCCCACACACACCCCTGGGAGCTTCTGCTGCCCCCCCAAAGCCACCCTATTCCACAGAGAGACTCCAAAGGGAGGCTCAGGAAGAGCCTCTCTGCAGGATTCAGCCTGTCCACTGAGGCCCAGTTTGGAGGGTGGGACACTCTTTCCAACTCTTGCCCCCAACTGCAGCCCCCTGCCCCAGAGCCAGACATGTCTCTGCAAAGGTGCAAAAAGAGCCCCAAGACACATGGGGGCCCCCTTCAGACACGGGTCCCCCACTCTGCACAAGGATCTCAGGAGAAGTAGGATGGAAAAGGGGACCAGCGACTGGGGAGGAGGCAGGAGAGGCCGTACCTGCAGGTTGCTGGACAGGAGACACTGGAGAGAGAGAGACAGAGAGAGAGAGGGAGGGAGGGAGGGAGAGAGAGTTTAATGCATGAAGGGAGAGGCTGGTCATGGAGTCCTCCTGGTCTTCAGGTAAACAGGAGGGCTGTGAAGCTGGGGACCCCCATCCATGTGTCCCCTGATACCCCCAAGAACCTGTGTGGGATTCCTGCATGGCCTGCCTTAGCTTTGCGGAGGACCCCCTTCCATAGAAAGGGACAACACTGAATCCCAGCATCTCTGAGGGGGTTGGAAATGCTTCTCTTACCCTGGACCTGCCCCCCAAGTCCTCCAATGCTGCCTTTACCTTTCTTGCTCTTCAGGTAGTGGGAGAGCCCCACGGCCACAAAGACCACTCCCAGCAGGGCCCCCATGACCCCCGTCTACACTTTGCTCCGGGCCGACTCGGACATCCGTGGCTCTGGGGAGAAAGGAGGGGACAGTCCCAGACTGGAGTATTGGGAGGAGGCAAGAGGGGGGCTGGACACAGCTCCAGAGGGAACAAAAAGGGGGGAAATGGGGCTGCCAACATCTCCTCCTGGAGGAGACTTTCAGCCACCCCCCCCCCGATCTCCATTGTTCCCTCCTAAGAGGCCACCCTTCCCCCTGCCCAACTTAGGCCCCACCTTAGGATGGCCCTCATCCCCCTTCCCCCAATCCACCCACAAATCCACCCAGTTCCCCCCACAGAGGGAAGGGGGACGAGGGCCATACCCCACTGCACGGTGATGGGCATCAGCAGGCTGGCATGCTTCACCTGGCAGGCATAGACGTCTCCGCGCTGGGGGGTGTCCTCCAGAATCACCTGGGTCTGTTACGTCCAGTCCCCGTTGTGCAGCTCCTCCCCGTAGAAGACCCCTTCCATCGCCCGTCGCCCATTCTTCAGCCAGCGGACCTCGATCTCCTGGGGGTAGAAGCTGGCCGCAGTGCAGAGCAGCAGGGTGCGGGGGGAGAGGGGGTCGTCCTTGGTGGGGGAGATGGTGACCCTGGGCTGGACTGGGGGAGAGGAGGGGGAGGTGTGAGACATGAGAGGAAGGCAGGTGGGGAGGGAAGAGGAAGAGCAGAGAGGGATGGGGAAGAGGAGGGGGACCCTTGGGGCAGAGCGAGGGGTGGAGAATGGGGAGGGGTAATTTTTTTCCCTCTCCCATAACAGGGTCTTCCCCTCAAGCTGATGGGGGCAGTTGTGGGGCTGTGGGGAGCTGCTGTGAAGGGAGGGACTTGATCTGCCCTTCTTGAGGGAGGGGGCACCAGAGAATGCTGAGCACCGAAAGGGGGAGCAGAAGAGAAAGGCCCCTATCTCCCCCTCCCAATTTCCATGTTTTCTACCCCAGGCAACCACGCCTCTCCCTGACCTGCCCCCAATTTGGTCTCTTGTGTGGGTTGGGGGCTTTCTGTCTCCTCTGACCCTCCCATTTACAGGGCACCTCAATTTCCCCTTAATCTGCCAAGTAGCCCCTCAGAAAGGTCCCAACTTGTGCTGCTCATCACTTCCTCCCACAGAAAGCAGGGAAGGAACAGGTTTCTGATTCTAAAGGATAGAAGTCACGTGTAGCCAAACACGTACCCTGGACTTCAAGAAAGACGATTTAAATATACTCTGAGCAACGGTAAGTAAAGTCTCATGTCAAGCGTCTCTACTGGAAAATGAAGTCTAAGATGGGTGGGAATTTAAAAAAGGAAATGCCAAAGGCACAATCACAAGCAATTCTGACAAAAAGAGAGGGTAGAAGACAAAAGAAGTCCAAATCGGCTTAAAGATGATCTGCGAACAAAACAGGACATGCACAGGAAGTGGAAGGAATCATGGAGTTTGGGAAGGGCTAACGGTGTCCGGGTCCTCAAGCAAGGAAAGAAGATGAGCCTGGGAAACTCAGCCCAGTCAGTCCAAATCAATCCCGGGGAAATTCTGGAGCAGGTCCTAAGGCACTCAGCCTGCAAACACCCTGAAAGCGACACAGTGACTGCTTCTATGAATTCCTCCACGCAGGCAGCTTTTGGGGAGGGCTGCCCTTCCACCAGTCACTGTTTGGTTTACAGCATCTCCTGGAGAAATACATCTCAACAACACAACCTCGCTCTGTGTGGACTTCCCAGATCTCAAGGCAGCCTCTGATTCCACCTGGAGCACTAAACTGCGGAAGATGTTGGAGGCTCCACTGCTGATCAGCGCCTGCTCCGACTCGCCCAGACCTGCATGGAGACGCTTCACTTCGGGAGGACACGGTGCCCACGGCCGTCTTCCAAGTGCTGCTCCCATGCCAGGAGGAGACAAACGAGGTCGCATCCTGGCCCCGCTTTTGTTTAGGACTCCAAGGACTCTAACTAGGCTTAGAAGAGTCTTACGGAAGGCAAGAGCGTCCTGCGAGCAAGAAGACCTGAGATCAAATAGCCAAAGAGAAAAGTCAGGGCCTTTCTTTTCTGTCCATCACTGTGGACACCCCTGAAAAAAGCCCTTTTCTTCTTCTCAGTGTCCCTTGGTAGCCGCAGCTTGTTTCCTCCTTGGTCTTCCCGACGTCGGTCCAGCTCGCCTGAGCCACCCACCTGCTGTCCGCTTGTCCAGGGCCCTCCTGCCCCTCCTCAGTTCGCCCTTCTTCGCTTTCAGCTCCACCCAAAATCTTTCGTGGAGCCAGACTGGACTCTTCTGTCTCTCCTGTACGACTCACCCGGGGAGAGAAGGCAGAGCAGCCGGACCCTGTGCTCCAGGCATCGCACAGTTAATGCTGACATGCGAGTCAATCCAGCACAGAAACAAGCAATATTTGGATGAAGTAACATGATGGAGGAAGAAAGAGGCTAGAGGAAAACCAAGGTCTGGATGCCTTATTGGAAGCAGAGAAATCTATTCTCATTTATTCCAATTCCAGAGGAAAAGAAACAGCATTTCAATTCCACAAGAACTGAAATAGAAACCCTGATTCAGAATTTTAAAAGGAAAAGCTCCATGGTGTGAAGGTTTTACAGCTCATCTGTGCCGGACATGTGGGGCTGAAGTGGTTCCTCATCACTCAAAAATGTTCAATTAAGGGGAGATGAAGCACCTGCATCTCGGAAATTAGTGAGAAGATTAGCTATTCCAAAATCAGGGTTTGATTGATGGGCCACCGCCTTCCATGTATCGACCAATCAGCTTGCAAGGTTGTTGTCAACTGTCATGAGACTCATTTTGATATATGATAGTAATGAAAATTCATGTATTTCAGCCCAAAGATTGGGCACTTTCATAATGAAATACAGGTGAAAATAGGAAAAATTATGTCAGTTAGAATTATGGAAACTTTTAAACTTTAGTGTGGCATTGGTATCCATGCCAATCAAATTATACTATATGGATAATTAATATCTGAGTTCATGTTGGAGATGTGGGGAAAAATGGGCACTTATTTCCCTATGTGGTGGGATTGTGAAAATATGAAGACATTTTGGAGAAGGGTTTTTAAGAAGATTAGCAAGAAATTGAACTTGAAAATTGAAACAGATCCTAAAAAGCAGTATTGCTAATATTTTACAAATAGAAATGGAAACAGAATAATAAAATAATAATAATACATTTGGCCACAAAAGCAAAACTGATAATAGCAAAGAATAGGAAGGAGAAACCGGATCTTCATTGAATGGAATAAAGAAATCTGGAATATGGCTGTTAATGCAAAGATGAAATGGGATTAGGGTGAAAAACAGGACTGAGAAAAAAATGATTCTAATGATCCATGGATTTTGTTTATTGAATAAGTACTAATGCAAGAGAAGGGTATTAAACCTTCGGCTGATTCAGTGAATGCAGTTCTGGAGGGAAGGGGGTATTCTTGAAAGGGCGGAGAGTGAAAGCTACAGGCAAAGAAGAGGAAAGGGACCAAGGTACAAATATTATACAGCCACAGTCCCGGTGGCAGGATGCACAGGTTGTGTTTTGTTCTTAATATACGGAGGGAGGTGGAGGTTGTAATTTGTGTTGGTTTTTTTCCTTTCAATTTTATGATGTATTTCATATTTCTATTGTTTTCTAGCAGCTTATTATAAATTATTATTTTAAATTATATATTCAAATTTGTGAGGATATATTCAGAAGCAATAATGAAGAGAATTAAACATTTTGTTTGAGTCTAACCTGAGAAAATGTAAGACGACGATACAGCTGATCATGTGGCATGGAAATACACATTTGAACTTACAAACGTGATAAACATGGGTGAGATGCACGTTACACTTGTGAAATAACTTGTATGGAAATGTGAAGTATGTAGTAATGATTAATGGTGTGGATTCCGAGAAATTCAAGAAGGGCAATCATTTATCCGCATTGGTATTTGACTTTCCCACAGAACCTCTTGCAGCTGAGCTCAGAAAAATGTAAATAAAGATAAAAGCTAAGCAACATAACATTAATTTGAATGCAGATGATAGGTTTTTTTAAAAAGAAAAAAGAAAAGAATAGGGCCTCTAAAAAAATTAGAAATATTCATGGGCTACAGGGGTGAAAATTAATTATGAAAAATCTAAATTATTGTGAAGAACAAAAAGAAATTCAAAGAATGTGTAATAGATACCCTCCCTCCCCGCCGCTTCCCGACCGGCATCTTCCCGAAATGCGACCGAGGGCGTCCTGCCTCCGTGCAGAGAGTCGCTCCAAAGAGGGGAGGACGTGGGTCCCCAGCCCCCCGGTCCCCCGCGCGCCCCTCGGGGGGCCTCCCAAGTCCCCCTGCAGCGCGAGGCAAACGACCCCGGGACACGCGCCCCCCATGCGGGAGGGCCAGCCGGGCAGCGGAGGGGCTGCGGGGCCCGCGCTCGCCTTGGGGCGCCAGGGGGGAAATGGGGGGCCGCGCTCCCGGGACCCACTCACCACGTCGCCCGTGCGCGAAGGGGCCCAGGATCTTCTCATAGTTGTGCCGGCAGAAATAGTCCACTCTGGCCCGGTTGTCCTCTAGCACCTCCTTCTGGCTGTTCCAGAGCTTGGCCTCGGGCTCCTCCAGCACCGTGAGGGCCTCGAACCTGCCCCGGGCGCTGTCGAAGCGTGCGATCTCCGCCCAGTTGTAGATATACCTGTACAGGTAGCACAGCTGCTCCTGCCCCCGTTGGAGAAGCAGCACTCAGACTTCATCTGGATAAGGAACCAGCGCAGGGCTGCGGGGGGAGGAGAGACCCCTCCGGGCTCCGTGAACGAGCACCCAAGAGGGTCAATCGCCCTGCAGTACGGTGCCTGTGCCTGCCACCCTGCACCTGCAGCCTATCAGAGGGAAGCACCTGCCCCATCAGCCATGGCCCCCCCCAACAGTCACAGCCTCCCCCTCCCAGTCTGCCCCCAACAGCCCCACGAGGGAGGCTGCGCAGAGGCTGCTCACAGTCACCCAGGGAGCTCCATGCTCGGATCAGAATGGGAACCCGGGTCGCCAGAAGGAGAGCAGCATTGCCTGGGCGTGTCTTCCCCACCCTCAGGTCCCTGCTGATGCCACAGCCAAGAAGGAAGGCACTTCTGTGGGAAGCCCACCCAATCACTGCCCATCATAGGAGTTAAGGGCACCTTTGTGTGCCCCCTCCCAGGAAACCCTCACAGCCCCTTTGGAGAAGACCCCAGCGAGAACTCGTTCTGCTTGGGAGAGGAGGCTGCTCCTGAATGCTTGCTGGCCGCACATCTTCACTTTCCTACCAGTCCCGGCCCAAGGAGCGGGTTGGGCGCTTTGCATGGCTGCTCACGACACCCTCCCCTATTTCATGAGAAACACAGGAAGACGCCCCACACAGAGCCAGACTGTGGGTCCTGCTGCTGCATGGAGTGTGTTGCTCAGATCCTGAGGCCACCACTCAATATGTTCCTCCCCACGCAAACACACATGCGCAATCTTTTATGAATGTCCTTCCTGCCTTGCACCGGGGGTTCTGCAAGGTTGCAAGCAAGGCCTCTCCCCACCTCTCTAGGGGATGATGGGAATTCAGCCCAGCACCACCTCCATCCAGAGAAGGTGCTATTCCCTTCCCCCTTTCACACCAAGGGGACCGGGGTGACCCCAACAGAAGCACCAGCATCACTGGAAGCATCCAGGCAAGCCCCATGGCTGCTGCTGCCCCACAAGTGGACGAGGGGAAAAGCTGCCTCAGCCCCAGAAGTGAAACTCTTTCTTCTAATTAGTGGGGGGGGGGAGGCAAAGCCCATGAGGGGGTGCAGAAACGCACCAATGGGAATTTTCCCTTGTGCAGCATCATCAGGCTCCGGGCAGAGGGAGCGTGGCTTTTTCAATGCCAAGGAGATTGGTTCTGACTGCAAAGGGGGGCAGCGCAAGCTCCGTATTTATGGCTGGGGGGATGAATCAAGGCCCCCCCAAGTTCCCCCTCCTGCCAGGCTGGATGAGACCTGGTCAGGGAACTGAACCCAGGGCCAGCTGTAGTCACAGCAGGTGCTAGACCCTTCCCCCTTTCTCCCCAAAGGAGAGCACCCATATGAAGCTCCCTGAGGTGGCCAGCTTGTTCCACTTCCAAACATATGATCATTTGTCTGTTTGGATGCTCCTCAGGAGCAGAGACTTCCTCCATCCGGAGAATGGAGCGGCTGCGGTTCCTCAGGCATCTTCTCTGGTTTTCTGCATGACCCTGACAGTTTCCCCAAGAGGATCCATTTTATTCCGGAAAGCAGCACGAGACGCCCTCTTGAAGGCATTGTTGGACTTCTCCTCCCTCTCCACCATGGCCAGCGTGATGGGAGGTGCAATCCAGTGCAGTCCGGAGGGTCCTGAGTCTCCCACTCTGCCTGACCTAGTAAGACAGCCAGAGTGGAGCTGTACACGGGCGCAGGAACACAGGTGAGTTGGGCACACAGGTACACAAGGAGGATGTTGGAGGGGAAGCCGGGGAGACCCAGAGGGGGACAGTGTGGAGGGCAATGTGGAGGGCTCCTGCAGAGGGGATCATTCAGGGACCATCCACAGGATGCCAGGATGAGATGGCCCCAAAAGATCTCCTGTTTTTTTTGGAGGGGGGGTTCTCAGTGAAGATTGAGGAATGCTGAGGAGGGTCCCCCTCCTTCTTTTTGTCCTGGAGTTTCCCTGCCCCCTTCCCCTTCTTGCTCTTGCCTGCACAACACCTGGTTGCAGTGAACGCTTGAGACATATGGCGTCTATCCATGCTGCTAGTCCCTAAGAACAAGTCTGTCTTGGAAACCCTATTTACCATCCCCTTGTGCCACTCAGGACAGATATCTGGCATCCTTCACGTGGGTTACAAGAACCTGGCTGTCCACTCAGGCATTCCCAAATCTGGCTTGTCACTGAGTGTGTCAGGCTATTTTGTGTGGCTGCTCCCACAATTGTGTTGTGCTGGTTTGGTATCAAGATTGGGTTTAAATGTGATTTTAAGTCTGGTTGTATGCAAACTGCAGAGGGATGCTTGAATATCCATTGGCCTGCAAAGCCCTGCACACAGACTCTGCTCTTACAGTGTGCACGGGTTCCTGAAGGCCTAAAAACCCAGAAGAAAATGTAGAAACAAAAAGCTTTATGGGGCTGTCCAGGACTGAGTATTTTTGCAGAAAAACTGAGAGGCTGAGAGTAGTTGGATAATGGAACACAACAGATACGATAAGTCCAAGCTGTACCATCCAGAGAGAGAATGGAATGTCACGAGAGGGCATGTGTCCAAGATAAGGACCAGCGGTTCTGTGTGTCAGCCCTGCTCAGAGGAGTTCACTGTTCGATCCAGTTGGACTACGCTTATAGAGTCAACTCTAAGGTTTAAAATGACTGGGCTTTCTAGCTCCCGTGTGCCAGGACAGCGCTGCAACTGCTCACGCACAGTCCCGATGGATCACTAAGAGGGTCTATTGGCTGTGAGATTGAGTGTTGCATGAATGCCAGTGTGAATGATCTTGTTGCTGATGACTGCTGAGCTTGTATTCTTATGTCTGTGTTCTTTATATCATAGAATATATGCTACATGCACAGTGTTTAAAACCAGATCTGGCATTCAGTCTCACTTTGAGAAGGGCTTTCCTTGGAAACCTGATACTCTCCTCTTTACTGAATCAAGGACAGCTCTATTACGGTCACAAAAACTGGCTTCACGATTCAGATCATAAAAGAGACTATGCCTTCAGGAATACAAGCCTGTGGGAGAGATGACTGAACGGCAACCAAAACAGAGGGACGCCTCTGGCTGATGGGAAGTTTTAGACCTTCGCTCCAATTAAGGTTGTTGTAAAACATATACAATGTCCTAGGCTATTCGGAATAAAGAGTTGGTACTGAACAGAAAGACATGTTTGAATTTTGGATAAGGAAATTAAGAGACGGTTCAGAATTTTGGGACCAGACAGGGTCTTGATATGAATACTGGCACTCTCTGGGGAAGAGAGCAAGGAAAGTGAGGATATGGCAGACGGAAATCCCTTCCAGATTAAGAAGGGAGAGATGATAGACTTCAAAGAAAAAATATGCCAGGATTTGGGGATAGAAGTCAGGGACTGGCTGGTTAGAATGAGAGGAAAAGCAGTGACTAATACTAAGGAACAAGCTGCTTATGGAGTGGCAGACAAATAACTGAGCTCGGAACTAAGAAACCCTTGTGAAAATGTAACAGAGGGTATGTTTAAAAGTGCAAGACTGTGTTTTGCTGGAGCAAATATTGAAGATACAGTCAAACACTTAAGGATGATAATACTGCTACTGCATGGTAATCTAGAAGCAACTTACAGAGTTTGGAAGGAAGAATGTGCCAAAGGAGAAATTTTAGAAGAAAGGATGAATAACTTCAGAATAGAAATACAGGATTGCACAGAGAATTGATGCAAAAAAAGAACAATTTGTGAGACATGCAGAAGAAAAATAGAATCTTAATAGCGGAGACAGAACAGTTAGAAGAATAGATGGAGCAGGTTAATGAGCTGGAGATTAAAAACCATTCTTTTAGAAAGTACTTATAAAGGGAAGCAAAAACCAGTGAAAGTGGCAGCCCACCGTGGACCTGTGGAGTCCTACAGAAGGCTGCCTCAAGCCCCAGTCTCTGGGAATGCACAAGGCAAATATAAGGAAAAGGACAACAATGATGTTGGGCACAGGGGGGTGCCCAGTGTCTTTGCCTCTCCCTCCCTCCTCCATCCTCCCATGGCCATTGCAGGGACCCGCACACAATGGGATTCCCAATTCCCAGGGATTCCCAAGCACACTGCTGCGTGTGTGTTGGAGCTTCTGCCAGAGCCCAGGAGCCAAAATGCAGCAATCTGGCCATGTTCGGCACAAGATGGGTTCCCTGAGCAGGGGAGGAGGCTGTGGCTGGTGGCTTGGCCCATTTCCAAGGGAATGCCCTTTCCTCCCCACTGTGACCATTCATCTCCTTGGGCCCTCCGGTGGAAGAAATGGCCCACTGGAGGAAGTGCAGGGCACACAGCATAGCGTGGTAAGGATCACTGTACCAATTCCAGGCTTTGGGCACACAGAGGTGCCTCTAGGGAGGAAGCCCAAAGCAGGTCGTTCTATGCCCTGCTTGATTTTCATCAGTATATTCTCCTTCGTGTTCAGGTCTTGGCACAACAATGTGGCATTTTGCAGAGGAAGATGCAGCCCAGCAGACTAGTAATGGAGACCAAGATGGAGAAGAGCTGCACGGTCACCATGTACTTTCCCCTGGTGCTCAGGCATGTGGGCACAAAGGACACCCAGATGCTGCAGAAGACCAGCATGCTGAAGGTGATCAGCTTGGCCTCATTGAAGGCTCTGGGCAGCTTCCTGGCCAGGAAAGCCACCATAAAACAGACAGCCGCCAGGAAGCTCATGTACCTAGAACATGGCCATGGACCCTTGGTTGCACTGTAGGACCATCTTCCCAGCTAGAGCCTCCCTTTCTATTGTAGAGTACAGGCGCTCTTGAGGTTCCACCTTACAGCTCAAGTGGAGTACTGGATGTTCAGTTGCCCCTTCTCCCTGAGTCAGAACTGCTTCCAAGCCCATGGTTGAGGCGTCAGTTTGGAGGATAAAAGGCCAGGAGAAATCTGGCCATCGTAAAACAGGCTGGCTGAGGAGACAGGTCCTCAATCCTTCAAAACTCTTTTCCATCTGCTTAGACCATATTAGGTTATGGCTTTTCCTTTTCTTAAGCTCCTCTGTCAAGGGGGCTGCTTTGGAAGTGAAATGAGGAATGAATCACTGATAGTAACTGGCAAGGCCCAGGAACTGTTGTACTTCCCTTTTCATGTGAGGCCGTGGCCACTGGCTCAGCTTCTCCAGCTTATCCACCATAGATCGTATCTGCCCATGACCTACAATATACCCCAAATACTGCATCTCCTGAGAAGCTATTCTACACTTGCCTGGATTAGCCATCAACCCGGCCTGCCTTAGAGCCAATAAAACTTGCCGGTGGTGGTCTAGATGTTCCCCTCAGGTTCGACTGAAAATGACAATGTCATCGATATATGCAGTGGCACAATGGGACAAATGTCCCAAGACTTTGTCCATAAGCCGCTGGAAGGTTGCGGCAGCCCCATGTCCAAAGGGCATATATTTAAACTGAAAGAGCCCTACAGGGATGCCAAAGGCTGTTTTTTCTTTGGATTCTTCAGTCAATGGGATTTCCCAATACCCCTTAGTGAGATCTAGTGTCAAAAGGAAGTGGGCCTGCCCCAGAGGATCCAGCAACCCATCTATTCAGGGCATGGGGTATGCTTTGTACTTTGATTCCTCATTTACCCTTCTGAAATCAATACAGAAATGGACACTTTGATCCTGCTTGGGAACCAAGACCGGCTGACTTCTCCAAGTGCTCACCGCTTCCTCAATGATCTGTAACTGGAGCATCCGTCTTACCTCCTCTCCTATCACTGGCTTCAGTTGCATCAGGTAGGGATGAGTTGGTACCCTGACAATGGCCCCTGGGACCGTTTGTATATGGTGAGCTATGCCATCGTGTGCCCTGGTCAGTCAGAGAATACCTCTGCAAATTCTGCCTCCGAGGCCCAGACTTGCACTACTTGAGTGGGTGTTAGTTGTGGATCAAGAGATAACTTCCCAGGGGCTAAAGCCTGAGCCTTGGGCGACTCGGCTGTGCATTCTGCCTGATGACTGGTACTCTCCCTCTCTCTCCAGCCCTTGAGTAGATTTACATGGCAAATCTGGGTCAGGCGCTGCCTATCCGTGAGGCTTATCTCATAGTCCACTGGCCCCACCCACCTAACAACCTCGTAAGGCCCCTGCCGCTGAGCAAACAACTTGCCCCCTCCCGTGGACAGGAGCAGGAGAACAGGCTGGCCTGGTTGAAACATCCGGGGTTGGACGTGCCGATTGTAATAGTACTGCTGCTCTCCTTGGGCCTGCCTTAAATTATTCTCGGCCCATTGAGCCAGGTCAGCGAGGTGTTTTCTCATATCCAACACATACTGGAGGGTAGAGGTGGACTCCAGGGCTGATGTCTCCCAGTGCTCCTTGACCAGGTCTAGAATTCCCCAGGGGTGTCGCCCATATAGTGGCTCAAAACTTAAGGCCCATGTCTTCCTCCTCCCCTGCCAAGGCAACCTCTGGGCTCATCTCCCTCACCAGCTCTTCAAAATGGGGCCAATCCCATCCAATTAACACTTCGTAAGTTAAACTGGGGACAACCCCCACCTTGCATAGGTGTACCTTCCCTTTTACCTTCACCTTAGCCCAACGGGTGGCATAAGGCTTGACATCCCCATGTATACATTTCACCTGCAGTATTTTTTCCAAGGGGCTGCCCTGGGCTTGCCTAACCAGGGTGCGACCACAGCCAGTGGCTACCAAGGCCTCAACCTCCTTCCCATCCACCCTGGCCTGAACCCGCCAAGCTTGCCGAGGGGCAGCACTCACTGGGGTGGACCACCAGGCTTCCACGAAGTCACACTCCATCAGCGGACAGTCCTACCAAAAATGCCCCTCCTTGCCACAAGTAAAGCACATCTCTTCCTTTCCAATTTGTAAGTCGTGGGGGTGGGGCAGTGCAGGCACTTCTAGCTGGGCAAGTGCCTTATGTCTAATGCCCATTCCAGTGGGTGCTGGTCCATCTGCTCTTGATCTCACTGGGCCTCTGTTGCCATGGCCCCCAGGTGCTCTCGGTCTCTGACCCTCCTGCCAGGGTGGACCCGGCCTGTCACCTATATCTGGCTCCTCAGTGGCCACAAAGGTTTCTATAAGACCAATGGCCTCCTCTTGGGTTTCAGGTGTCTGGCACCTAACCCAGTTTCTGACTGGGGCAGGCAGGACAGTTGTAAACTGTTCCAGCAGGACCAGCTCAGCCACCTGTTCAGCGCTGCGAACTGCAGGCTTCATCCATCTCAGCCCATTGGCCCAAATCTTCTGTCCCAAAGTCCTGGGCAAGGTGCCAGTCACATATACAACTCGTCTCATCTGCCGCCGATAGGTCTCTTTAGAGATGTTCAAAATCCCTAGAATGGCCGCCTTGACTCAATCATATTGGCCTGCTGCTTCCAGGGTAAGGATATCCACGGCTTCTTGGGCAGGACCCATGAGGCAAGGTGTCAGGATGAGGGCCCACTGGTCTTTGGGCCACTAGGCCACCAGGACAACCCTTTTGAAAATATTTAGAAAGGCTTCAGGGTCTTCTCTGCAGTCATTTTAGAGATCCGCATAGGCCCTAGGCCTTTTTCTCCCATCAGACCCACCAGGTCTCAACTTGAGGGCTTTGTAGTCCTCCCAGCACTTGCATCTCCTGGCTGTTATCTTCTCATGAGTTGCTCTCCCCACACAGATTTCCAGCCTTGCCGTTATTGTCAACCCTGCTATATGAAAGGCCCCAGGAAAAAGGGTGAGCCGCTCTGCCTCCTTACAGCATGTAAGTGTGTTCACTCAGATTTGTCCAGAGATTTCGTCCACCTGCGCTCTAATTGCCTCCCAGCCTGCTCCATCACCCGCAACTCAGGCGTTTACCATGGTGCCAAGTGGGCTCTGCTAGGAGGAAGCGGTTGCTTGGGAGGAATCATGTCAATTGAGAGCCAGTGTGGTGTAGTGGTTAAGAGCGTGGGACTGGGACTCAGACGATCTGGGTTCGAGTCCCCACTCAGCCATGGAGCCAACTGGGTGACTTTGGGCCAGTCACAGACTCAGCCCAGCCTACCTCACAGGGTTGTTGTTGTGGGGATAAGATGGAGGAGGAGAGATGATGTAAGCTGCCTTGAGCCCTTTGAGGAAAAAGGCAGGATATAAATCGAATGAATGAATGAATTGCCCTGGTCATCTCACTATTCCACAAATTGAGCAGGACATCAACAGGAGTGCCAGTTTTATCTACCGGAAAATCCCCCAGAGCCTTCAGGAATCCCTCTTGATCCATCTGGCTCCAGGGTGGACCACCTTAATAGGCCCTGCACCCTTCCAGAGGGAGAGATCAGCCCCAAGCTCAAACCTCAAGAGGAAGTGGTCTGACCATGACAATGGAGTTAAGGTCAAATTTCTTACTTCCAGTCCACCCACTTCCTGTCCTGTCAAAAAAAACAGGTCTAGCATATGACCTCTATCATGGGTTGGGCCTCTGGCATGTTGAGACAGCCATATGGCTGCCATGGAAGCAATGAAGTCCTGTGCCACCCCAGGCAGAACCGCCTCAGCATGGAGGTGACCAACGTCCTGGGGGTCCTCAATACCAGGTCCAAGACGATCTCCCTCAGCTCAGGCTGGGAATCTACTGGGCAGGAGGGTGTGTGGTACACCAGCAGAGTCCCTAATCTGTCTCAACTGCCCAACACCAGGTGCAAATACTCTAGGCCTGGTCTCGAAGTAACAGGAAACCTCATGAGGGAAATAGAGGCTCAGTAAACCAGGGTGACCCCCTCCCCTCCCCTCTGTGTGTGGCTGATGTTGCACCAGATACCCGGGGGAACATAATTGTGTGAGAGAGACATCTCCCCCTTCTCCCACCCAGGTCTCGGTGATACATGCCAGGTCGGCCTCCTCATCTATGATTAATTTCTGTATCAGGGATGTTTATTATGGACTGACCTGGCCTTTATCAACAACACCATCAGGTTTGAAGACCGGAAGATATTTCTGCCAGGAACCTTCTGGTTGGGAGAAAAAGCAGAAGAGGGAACCAGTATCAAACATTGGTCCCTCCCTCGCCTATACTGGCCTGTTAGACCCCAACGTCAGTCCTTCCCCTGCCCATCACAACCCCAATGATGGCACCCACATGCTCCCCAGGGAAATCCATCCCAGATTAAAACCAGATAATAAAACACAGTCACAGAAACAATCACACAAAATTCACCAGAGCCGCTCGCCCAGCCCAGCCCCAAATAGCCCCAAACAGTGATGCACTTAAACTGTCACCCTTTAGCTGGCAACCAGCAAGAAGAGGGCTCCAGTGTGGCTTGCCCCAGTCATCTCCTGCCTGTATCACCCAACACAATACAGCTGCAGCAGCAATCACCACCAGGGCTGGTAGGGCAAGCCACTTGGCGATGGTCTCGGGGCATGTGTCCCACCTGCTCCTTTGCTGGCTAGGACAGAGGGCCAAGGGCAGAGCACCCTCCCCATCAGCTTCCTTCTTAGTTGCAGCTTGAAGGCTACCTGGCCTGGGGCTCCTCAGCAACAGCCCTCCTGCTGGGCGCTTGGACAAATGGTCTCCCACACTCTGCAGTATGTTGTCCTGGGCACAGTGATGCCTTGAGCAGGCAAGATATCAGGAGACACAAGCAGTAGGCTTGCCTTTTCCACATGCCCAGACCTCCCAGGGTGCAGCCCCCTGCCAGAAGCTCAGCTCAAGCCTGGGAGCCGCGCTGGTGAGCGGCTGGCCTCGATCCGCCCGGCTGAGTTCCTGGCTCTGTCTGGACCCTGATCTTGCAAGAGTGTGTCGAGTGTCCGCTCCAGCAGCCTGAACCCTCCCTCCTGCCCCCTTCCCCATGCATTGTTCAGAACTACTGCCGAACCCTTGGAAAGGCAGCTGACTTGGGTTTCATGCTGAACAAGGAATTTTTCTCCATGTCAGAAACTCTCCGTCTGGCACACAGCATTCCTGGGGATTAAAAAAACCCTTAAGCCCATGACCAGGCACTACGCAGCCGTGGAATGCCCAGAATGGGAAGAACTAAGTACTTGTCCATGAATTTGAGGCCAGGTCAGGACAGGACAGGGAGGTCAGAGCTGGCAGGGCCAATGGGCTGATGGAACTAAAGCTGGGGGCCGGGAAGAGACTTGCTCCCTACCCTTGCTCCCTCTTCTGCATGTGACATCTTTGGTGGTTTGTCACCCTTCTGAGATGGGACCCCACTAAATTTTGTTAGTCTGACAACTCTGAGTTTTTTCCCCTTCAACGGGGAGTTGTGCCTTGCCAGGACCACATGGTCGCACTCTGGTGCCAGCAGGGGTCATTCATGTGTCATGGGACAGATCAGTGTGTGAATAACCAAATGCTTCCAGGGATGCCACTACCAATCAGGACTTCCCACCTTTGTGCTCCTTAATTGCAGAGTGCCCATCCCACTCTGGAGTTGGGGGGACTCTGGCGATGGCCCCCAGGCAGCTTCATCATCCCCAGGAAGGGATTCATTTGTGCCCTAATTCCCATGCGCACCCCAATTTCCCAAGAGGATGTGTGGGACTCCCAGAAGCAGTGGAGGAGGACCCAGTGGGGAAGGCTGCAAAAGGCAAGTAAAGCAGCGTTTGGACAGTGCCAGACCCACTCCATGCACCCCACATCCAGCACTGACCAGCAGCCACTCCATGCAGATCCAGGAGGGAGAAGACCTTCGGCATGCCCAGCAGGGGCTCTACCACCATGGTACAGTCCCTCTCCAAACAGAACATCCTTCATTACTTCATGTCATCAAACTGCATTTTCTGATCATTCTCCATTCCAGCAAGAACAGAATTTATTCGTGTCAAGTCAGCCTGCAAGTGTGAGCGAAGCTTTCAGGACTCCAAACCCCAAAATTGTCTTTCCAAAGTCTTTCCTTGGCTCAGCAAAAATCCTGCATTTTTGCAAAATACAAAATGCCTTCCCAGGAAAAGTGCTGGACTGAAACGGCCACTGATTTGGAGGGAAGATTTAACCAAGCGCCTCACAGAGGCCTTCTGCTCTATGGGGAAACAGGAGGGCTGTGAACATGGGGACCCCCATCCTGTGTCCCTCGATGCCCCCAAGAACCTGTGTAGGATCCCAGCACAGCCTGCCTTAGCTTTGGGGAGGGCCCATAGGAGCCCCCCTTCCATAGAAAGGGATCAAACTGATTCCCAGCAGCCTCTGTGAGGAAGGTGGAAATGGATCTCTTTCCCTGGACCTGCTCCCCCTCCCAAGTTCCTCAGGGACCCTCCAGTACCCCCATACCTTTCTTGCTCCTCAGGTAGCAGAAGAGCCCCATGGCCACAAAGACCATGCCCAGCAGGGCCCCCACGACCCCCGTCCACACTTTGCTCCAGGCAAAGTTGGAAGTCCGCGGCTCTGAGGATAGAGAAGGATAGACTCATGTGAGAGCCGGATCAGGGCCAGGCTCAGCCTCTCAGCCACAGGAATTGACAAGGGGGCCATTCCATGCACCATATATTTGGAGGGTGACCTACCAGCCCCACCGCGGATAACTTAGACACAACCACATCAGTAAAGTCTGCAGGGCTGAGTTCATGGCTTCCGTCCCCCATGCACTGGACAGTCCCAGACTGGGATATATGGAGGAGCCAAGTGGGGTACTGGATGCAGCTCCAGAGGGAGCTCCACACCATGTATCTGGACCCATTTCAGTCCGGTTTCAGACCCGGGTACGGCACTGAATCCACCTTGGTCGCCTGTACGATGACCTGTGCAGGGAGAGAGACAGGGGGAGTGTGTCCCTGTTGATTCTCCTGGACCTCTCAGCAGCTTTCGATACCATTGACCTTGGTATCCTTCTGGATAGACTGGCAGGATTGGGAGTTGGAGGCACCGCTTGGTGGTTGTTCCGCTCCTACCTCGACAGCCGATTCCAGAAGGTGGTGCTGGGGGACTATGGCTCTGTGCCATGGCAGTTATGCCATGGGGTACCGCAGGGGTCCATTTTGTCCCCCATGCAATTTAACATCTACATGAAACCGCTGGGAGAGGTCATCAGGAGGTCTGGGCTGCAGAGTCATCAGTACGCTGATGACACCCAGCTCTGCCTCTCGTTCTCCACCAATCCAGGTGAGGCGGTGGCTGTGCTGAACAGGTGCCTGGCTGAGGTAATGGGCTGGATGAGGGCCAATAAACTGAAGCTCAATCCAGACAAGGCAGAGGTCCTGTTGGTGGGTGGTTCGGGTCTTGGAGTGGGGGACTTGGGCCTTATCCTGGATGGGGTTGCACTCCCTCTGAAGGACAAGGTCTGCAGCCTGGGGGTACTCCTCGACCCGGAGCTGTCGTTGCAGGCCCAGGTGACAGTGGCTGCGAGGAGTGCTTTCCTTCAGTTACGCCTGGTACATCAGCTGCGTCCCTTCCTAGACCATGACTGCCTTGCAACAGTGACACACGCGTTGGTGACTTCTCGTCTAGATTTCTGCAATGCCCTCTACGTTGGGCTGCCCTTGAAGACGGTCCGGATACTTCAGCTGGTTCAAAATAGAGCTGCCAGGTTGCTGACGGAGGCTGGGCATTATTCTCATATAACCCCAGTCCTCCGTCAGCTCCACTGGCTCCCAGTTGAAGTCCGGGCCAAATTTAAGGTATTAGTATTAACCTATAAGGGACTGCAGGTGGCGCAGTGGTTTAAACCGCTGTGCTGCTGGGCTGGTTGATCGAAAGGTCGCCGGTTCGAATCTGCACATGGGGTGAGCTCCCATGCTCCGTCCCAGCTCCTGCCAACCTTGCAGTTCGAAAGCATGCAAATGCAAGTAGATGAAAAGGTACCACTCCGGTGGGCAGGTAACAGCCTTCCGTGCACTTCGGTGTTTAGTAATGCCGGCCACATGACCACGGAGACTGTCTGCGGACAAACGCTGGCTCCCTCGGCCAGGAAACGGAGATGAGCACCGCCCCCTAGAGTCAGGCATGACTGGACTTAACGTCAAGGGGAAACCTTTACCTTTACCTTTATTAACCTATAAAGCCCTAAACAGTTTGGGATCCGGATACCTAATGGACCACCTACGCCCTTACATGCCCTCCTGCCCTCTAAGATCTGCAATGGTGGCCCTTCTCCGGGAGCCTCCTGTGAAGGAGTTGAAGTGGGTGAGTACCCGGAGGAGGGCTTTTTCGAAGGTGGTGCCCCAACTCTGGAATGCACTCCCCGGAGAGGTTCACCTGGCGCCGTTGTTATATGCTTTTCGGCGCCAGGTGAAGACCTTTTTATTCAAATTTTATTTTAACTGTTAGTTGTTGGGTTTGTTTAGTTTATTTAGCTTTGTTTAGGTTGAGTTATTGTTTGTAATTTGGTTAACTGGGTTTGTTTATTTATTGGGTTTGGTGGGTTTTAATTTATGTATATTTTCTTTGCCGAGATGCACCGAGTGGGGGGAGGGATAAATTAATATTGCACCATGTACCATTGTACTTTTAATCATGTTGTAAGCCGCCCTGAGGCTTCAGTGTGATGGGGCGGCCTACAAATATTTTAATAAATACTAAATAAATAAATGTAGGAAACAGGGTTTGGCTGTCTACTGAATTCCTCCCCCTTTCTGTGCCTTCTTGCAAATTGGCCCACAAGTGTGCAGGATTCTCACCCAAATCAATCCTGTGGCCATTCGCTTGGCTTTGCCAGCCTCCATGAAAGTCCATCCTGTTTTTCACTGGGTGCTCCTTTCCCCTGCCCCCTTCCTCTGCTCTCAGATTCCCTCTCCTCCGCCCATTTTGGTGGATGGTGAAGAGGAATTTGAAGTCGAGGAGATTCTTGATTCCAGGTTTTGAGGGGGCGATTGCACTACCTGGTGCACCGGAAGGGCTATCCCCTCGAAGAGCGCAGTTGGGAGCCAAACAACCACATACAAGCTCCCTTCCTCTTGAGGCAATTTCATGCACACTTCCCCCACAAGCCCAGTGGTAATGCGCTTTGCCTCACCAGGTGAGGGGAAGTCATGGAGGGGAGAGTAGTGTGGTGCCTAACGACTTGGAGTCATGACTAACGACTCCTCCTTTTTGTCCTCAAGTTTCCCCTCCCCCTCCCCTTCTTGCTCTCACCAGCAGAACAGCTTGTAGCACCAAACACTTGAGACCTTTCATGTTTACCTTTATCCAAGCACCTAGTCCCTAAGAACAAGTCTGTCTTGGAAACCCTCATTACCACCCCTCTTGTGCCACTCAGGACAGATATCTAGGGGGTTTCTGGGGTGCTTCCTCTCATTTCCCACCAAGTAAAGGACAAAACATGTGCTCAGTTTGGTGCCCAGCCTGCTTGCCCCACATTCCTGAGTATGTTCCTGGCTGTTCCAAGAAATGATGTGCAAGATCATCATTCAAGGTTTGCTTGCCCTGATCTCTCAGGCTTCGATCTGCAGAAGTGACGGTCAGCAAAGCCCCTGCAAGATCTGAGTCAAAGAAGGGACCACAAAGGCACCCCGCTGATCTGGCCTTCTGCTTCCCAGGCCAGCTCCTGAGCGCCCAGGCTGATGGACGCAACCCCCATGATGGAAAGAGAGAAGGAAGCCAGTTGCTGCACCCTCCCAGAGGTTTTGAATGCACCCCAGAGCATGTGCAGAGTGCCCAGGATGAGTTGCCCTGCTGCTTAGAGCAAGCGGGAGTGGCTTGAAATGTCCACGCTCTGAGCACAGAAACAGCACAACAGAGGGGCTGATCCTGGCCGTGGAGTGAACCCCCTAGGAAGGGGAACATTCCTGCCAGAAAAAGGAGCTCAGCACCACAGCTGGAGGAGCTGGAGGAGCTCTTTGCAGTATGTCATCCCCGGTTTCTGAAGCCTGCTCCTCCCCCCTCGGCCCTCCCATGGCCGGCTCCGGCCCTCTCACTGCCTCTTTGCAGGTTCTGGCTGAGGCGCAGCAGGGAGACTGGCTCTGGAGGCCGTTCCCAGGCAGAGCCCAGCACAGCCTGAAGAGCAGGAGCATGAAGAGGACCGAGGGGCCTTCCCTGCCTTACTCTCTCATGCAGCCTCTCCTTGGGTGGACGTGCCCATGTTGCTGGTGAGGATCCGCATGCATCCTGCTCACCTGTGCGAGAGGCCGTGCTGAGGGGCTGGGACCCTTCGGGGCAAACAACCAGGGGGCCAAGTGGATCCAGCCTTGGGGCAAGAATAGCTGCAACAGAGCAGCCACCCTTTGCCCCACCTGGGGTGTCTGTGGGCTCGGTGCCCCCTGCCCAGCCTCACTGCACCCATCCCCCATCTCCCCTCAGCATTCGCAGCCTCTAACCCTCAGCCACCCTCACTTCTGCATGCGAAGACTTTGGTGCTTTGCCACCATTCTGAGGTTGGACCCCACGTAATTTTGTTAATCCTACTCCAAGTTCTGCACCCTTCAAGGGGGAGCTCCTTGTTGCCAGGACCGCACAATCCCACCCTGGTGCCCCCAGGGGTCATTCAAGTGTCACATGGTGACAAATCCGTTTGGAAAGAACGAAATATTTCCAGGGTGCCCCTGCCAGTCCCAGACGTCCAGTATTGGTGCCCAGAACATGCAGCGTGGGTCTACACCATTCGATAAAGGCACTTTCTCAGGGCCCCACACCCTCCAAAACAGTAGGGGGGAACCTGGCAATGGCCCCCAGGTAGGACAAGCAAGCAAGACGTCTCTGTCAGAGCTCAACTCTGGTTTCCCCTTCAAAAAGGGGCCAGTCAGCCAGTCGACAGCCAGCAGGGTCTCCACACCAGTCCATTGGGGCTGAGAATAATTCAGGGCAGGCTAGTTGATCTTTCCAGCCCCATTCCTCTCCCAAGGAAAACCCTCCTGCAAAGCTAAGCGGAAGAGGAGGGAGCGGGGCAAGGCAGCCCTCACAGCTTCATCATCTCCAGCAAGGGATTCACTTGCCACCCCAATTTCCATGGGTACCCCAATTTCCCAAGAGGACCTGCTGGACTCCCAGATGCAGTGGGGGAGGGCCCAGTGGGGAAGGCTGCAAAAGGCAAGGAGAGGGGCCATTGGACAGTGTCAGACCCCACTCCATCCACCCCACCTCCAGCACTGACCGGCAGCCACTCCAGGCAGTCCCAGGCTGGAGAGGACCTTTGGCATGCCCCGCAGGGTTTCTACCACTTTGGTACAGCCCCGCTCCAAAAAGAACATGCTTCATTTCTTTATGTCATCAAACTGCATTTTCTGATCATTCTCCATTCAAACAATTTATTGGTGCCAAGTCAGTCTGCAAGTGTGAACAAAGCTTTCAGGACACCAAACCCCGAAATTGCAGAAGCTCCGGATGAAGCAGAAACTGGCCAGGAGCGACTCTCAGCGCCATCCCTTCAGGGGGCACCGGTTGGGTCCTGCCGGTGAGGAAGGGATTGTGTCCTCTCTTACCCTTAATCAGGAACCTGGGACTCCACAGGATGAATCCCAACCAAGCCAAAAAGTCTGGCTCTTGAGGCGAAATCCAGGGAAAATGGGCAGGTGTGTTCTGGGCACCTGGCAGGATGAGTCCCATGCCATCAGCCCCCTCCCACCCAAGCAAAAGCAGGCAGAAGTTCAGGGAAATCCAGCTGGTCTTTGCAGGAGCGGCTTCAGCTGCGGTTCTCCTCCTCGTTTCAATCCGTAGCTTTCCAGCTGCCCCGCCTTCGCATCTCGCAAGGACAGAATCGAAAAGCTGAGCTCCAGCAGGAAGAATGGAAGTATCTTCCTTTCCACCTGTGCCCTGGTGGACTAGCCAACGAGTGCTGCAGGGAAGGGGTGGGAAAGGAGACAGGGAAATTGCAGAGGAAAAAAAAAAATAGGGGAAGGAGAATGCATGCTTGGAACATGCAAGAAGGAGAGAGGGTGGGGAGGTTGACTTGTTGGGGGGGCTTTTGCCCCCAGCCCCCTCCCCTTGCAGCCCTCAAGCCACCCCAAGGGATCTTCTGCTGCCCCCCAGGACCACCCTTTTCCATAGAGAGACCCAAAGGGAAGCTCAGAAGAGCCTCTCTGCAGGATTCAGTCTGTCCATTGAGGCCCAGTTTGGAGGGTGTGACAGTCTTTCCAACCCTTGCCCCCAACTGCAGTCCCCCCAATGCCAGACATATCTCTGCCAAGGTGTAAACAGCACCCCAAGACACCAGGTGGCCCCCTTCAGACACAGGTCCCCCACTATGCACAAGGATCATTGGAAAGGCAGGAAAGAAACGAGGACCAGCGACTAGGGAGGAAGCAGGGAGAGGCCATACCTGCAGGCTGCTGGATGGAAGATGCTAGAAAGAGAGAGAGAGACAGAGAGATTAAGGCATGGAGGGAGGGACTGATTCCTGAGCACCAAAGCAACACCCCCCACTCCGGGACCCAGAACGGCTACTCAAAGCAAAAGTTGCAGAAGTCTTTCCTTGGCTCAGCAGAAATTCCCCATTTTTGCAAAATACAAACTGCCTTCCCAGGAAAGCTGCTGGACTGAGTTGGCCACAGATTTGGAGGGAAAATTTAAGCCAAGCCCCTCATGGAGGCCTCCTGGTCTACAGGGTAATAGGTCTGGTCTACAGTGAACATGCGGACCCCCATCCTGTGTCCCGCGATGCCCTCAAGACCCAGTGTAGGATCCCTGCATGGCCTGCCTTAGCTTTGGGGAGGGCCCAGAGGAGCTCCCCTTCCATAGAAAGGGACAACACTGTATCCCAGTATCCCAGAAGCAGCATCTCTGAGGGGCTGGAAATGCATCTCTTCCCCTGGACCTGCCCCCCAAATCCTCCAATGCCCCCTTTACCTTTCTTACTCCTCAGGTAGCGGGAGAGCCCCACAGCCATAAAGACCATGCCCAGCAGGGCCCCCACGACCCCCGTCCACACTTTGCTCCTGGCAGACTTGGACGTCTGCGGTTCTGCAGAAAGAGGAGGGGAGACTCATGCGAGAGCCGGATCAAGGTCAGGTGAAGCCTCTCAGCCTCTCAGGTGAAGCCTCTCAGGAATTGACAAGGGGGCCATTCTGTACACCACACCTGGGGAGGGTGACCTTCCAGCCCCACAGCGGATCTCTCAGACCCAGTCCCATCAGTAAGATCTGCATTGCTGAGTTCATGTTTCCTTCCCTCTTGGTCAGGGCAGTCCCAGACTGGGATATACAGAGGAGGCAAGTGGGGGGCTGAATGCAGTTTCAGACTGAACAAAAAGGGGGGAAGTGGGGCTGCCAACATCTCTTCCTGGGGGAAGACCTTCTGCCACCCACTGATTTCAGCTGCTCCCTCTTAAGAGGCCACCCTTCCCCTGCCCATCTTAGGCCCCTCCTTTCCTTCCCCCAATCCACCCACAAACCCCCCCAGTTCCCCCCACAGAGGGCCCACTGCACGGTGATGGGAGTCTGCAGGCTGGCGTGCTCCACCTGGCAGGTGTAGACATCTCCGTGCTGGGGGGTGTCCTCCAGCATCACCTGGGTCTGGTACATCCAGTCCCCGTTGTGCAGCTCCTCCCCGTAGAAGATCCCCTCCGTTGCCCGTCACCTGTTCTTCAGCCAGCGGATCTCAATCTCCGAGGGGTAGAAACTGGTCGCAGTGCAGAGCAGCAGGGTGTGGGGGGAGTGGGGGTCATCCTTGGCTGGGGAGATGGTGACCGCAGGCTGGACTGGGGGAGAGGAGGGGGAGGTGTGAGACATGAGAGGGAAGAGAAAGAACAGAGAGGGATGGGGAAGAGCAGGGTGACCCCTGGGGCAGAGCGACGGGTGGAAAATGGGGAGGGGGAGTCATGTTTCTCCCTCTCTCATAACAGGGTCTTCTGAGGAAGCTGATGGGGGCAGATGTAGAGACTGTGGGGAGCTGGTGTGAAGCGTGAGGCCTTGATCTGTGCTTGTTGAGGGAGGGGGCTCCAGAAAGTGCTGAGCACCAAAAGGGGGAGCAGAAGAGAAAGGCCCATATCTCCCTCTCCCAATTCCCATTTTTCTCCCCCAGGCAACCACGCCTCTCTCCTTACTGCCCCCAATTTGGTCTCTTGTGTGGGTTGGGGGCTTTCTGTCTCCTCTGACCCTCCCATTTATGGGGCATCTCAATTTCCCGCTAATCTGCCAAGCAGCCCCCCAAAAGGGTCCCAACCTGTGCTGCTCATCACTTCCTCCAACAGAAAGAGGGGAAGAAACAGGTGGGATGGCTCTCCTGGGCTTGGGACTAACAAGCAGGGAAGGCCCAATGGGCAAACTGGCAGCTATGGGAATTCTGGGGGGAAGTGACCATGTCATACCTGGACTCCTGATTCTAAAGGAGTAAAAGTCACATGTAGCCAAAAATGTACCCTGGACTTCCAGGAGGATAATTTCAATAAATTCTGAGCAATGCTAAGTCCAGTCTCATGACAAGCAACTGTACTGGGGAATGAAGTCTAAGATGAGTGAGAATTTAATTCTGACAAAAAAAAAGGGTAGAATTAAAAAGAAGAAGCCCATGTAGGCTTAAAGATGATCTCAAAAAACAAAAACAAAAACAAAGGACATGCACTGGAAGTGGAGGAAGGAGAAATCATGGAGGAGCAGAAGGGACCAAACACTGGAGAAGGGCTAATGTTGTCCCAATCATCAAGAACGGAAAGGAGAAGAGCCTGGGAAATTCAGCCCAATCAGTCAAAATCAATCCGTGGGAATTTCTGGAGCAGGTCCTTTAGTAGTCAGTCTGCAAACACCCTGAAAGCTACGAGGTGACAGCATCTTCGAATTCCTCCTCACAGGCAGTGTTGGGGAGGCCACTGTTCCACCAATCCCTGTCTGTTCCTTCAGCATCTCCTGGAGAAAGGCATCTCAGACAACACAACTTCACTCTCTGTGGCCTTTGCAGATCTCGAAGCAGCTTTGTTTCCACCTGGAGTGTAAACTGTGGAAGAAGTTGAAGGCTCCACCACTGACCAGCGCCTGCTCCGACTCGCTCAGGCCTGCGTGGATACGCTTCACTTGGGGAGGATGCGGTGCCCACGGCTGTCTTCCAAGCATGGCTCCCATGCCAAGAGGAGGCAAACGAGGTCGCACCCTGGCCCCTCTTTTGTTTAGGACTCCAAGGACTCCAACTAGGCTTAGAAGCTCCTTGCGGAAGGCAAGAGCATCCTGTGAGCAAGAAGACCTGAGATCGAATATCCAAAAAGAAAAGTCAGGGCCTTTCTTTTCTCTGTCCTTCACTTTGGACACCCCTGAAAAAAGTCCTTTTCTTCCTCTCAGCATCCCTTGGTAGTCACAGCTCATTTCCTCCCTGGCCTTCCCGGAGTCGGTCCTGCTTGCCTGAGCCACCCACCTGCCCTCCGCTTTGGCCCTGGGCCCTCCTGCCCCTCCTTGGCTCACTCTTCTTCACTTTCAACTCCACTCAAAGCATTTGTGAAGCCAGACTGAATTCTTCTGTCTCCAGCTGGATCTTTTATTTTTCGTCAAACAGTGTGGAATTGGGCCTTTGGCATTTCTTTCCTTCAGCTCCCATCCACCTCCTTCCACCTCCCATGACATCTTCCTGTGAGTTTATTAAGATCGGTGTTCCCAAATCCAGAGTACATCCCAGCTGCCTCCACTTTTGCTCCCTTTAAGATCCAGAGCTCAAGCACATTGTGGTCACTTCACTGAGTCCCTGAAACGGCCCTTCATCCAAGTCAACTGTATCGGTTAGCACAAAGTCAAAGATGGCCAACCCCCAGGTTCTCCCCCCCGCCCTGTCGGAGGAAGGTCCCTGCCCTGCATGCAAGAATTTCCTGGGGGGACGCGGCTCGCTGGGTCAGAGAATGCAGCATGGCCGGATCTGCACTCCCCACATCCCACAGTTAATGCTGACATGTGAGTCAAGCCTGCATAGAAACAAGCTATGTTTGGATGAACTAACACGATGGATGCAGAAAGAGACTGGAGGAAAAGCAAGGTCTGGATGCATTTTCGGAAGCAGAGAAATCTATTATCATTTATTCCAATTCCAGAGGAGCAAAAACAGCATCTCAATCCCACAAGAACTGAAATGCAAACCCTCATTCAGAATTTTAAAAGGAAAAGCCCCAGGGTTTGAGGGTTTTGCTGTAAGGCATGTGAGGCTGAAGTGGTTCCGCATCAGTAAAAAATGTTCAATTAAGGGGAGATGAAGCACCTGCATCTCGGAAGTTAGTGAAAAGATTAACTATTCCGAACTCAGCGTTTGATTGATGGTTCATCCCCTTCCATGGATCAACCAATCATCTTGCAAGATTGTTGTCAACTGTCATGCGATTCATTTTTACATATGATGGTAATGAAAATTCATGTATTTCAGCCCAAAGATTGGGCACTTTCATAATGAAATACAGGTGAACATATGAATAATTATGTCAGTTAGAATTATGGAAACTTTTACACATTAGTGTGGCATTTGTATCCATGCCAGTCAAATTATATTATATGGATAATCAATATTTGAGTTCATGTTGGAGATGTGGGGGAAAATGGGCACTTATTTTCCTATGTGGTGGGATTGTGAAAATATTAAGAAATATTGGAGAAAGGTTTTTAAGATTAGCAAGATATTGAACTTGAAGATTGAAGCAGATCCTAAAAAGCAGTATTGCTAATATTTTGCAAATAGAAATGGAAACAGAATAATAAATAAATAATAATACATTTGGCCACAAAAGCAAAAATGATAATAGCAAAAAAATAGGAAGGAGAAACCAGATCTTCATTCAATGGTATGAAGAAATCTGGAATATGGCTGTTAATGTAAAGATGAAATGGGATTAGGGTGAAAAACAGGACTGAGAAAAAATGATTCTAATGATCCATGGATTTTGTTTACTGAATACGTACTAATGCAACAGAAGGGTATTAAACCTTCAGCTGATTCAGTGAATGAAGTTCTGGAGGGAAGGGGATATTCCTGAAAGGGTGGAGAGTGAAAGCAACAAGCAAAGAAGAGGAAAGGGACAAAGGTAGAAATATTATACAGCCACGGTCCCGGTGGCAGGATGCACAGGTTGTGTTTTGTTCTTAATATATGGGGGGTGGGCTGTAATTTCTGTTGTTGTTTTTCTTTTTGATTTTATGATGTATTTTATATTTCTATTGTTTTCTAGCAGGTTATTATAAATAATTATTATTATTTTAAATTATATATACAAATTCATGAGGATATAGTCAGAAGCCACAATGTAGAGTTAAACATTTTGTTTGAGTCTAAACTGAGAAAATGTAAGATGATACAGCTGATCATGTGGAATGGAAATACACATTTGAACTTACAAAAGTGATAAATATGGGTGAGATGCTTATTACGCTTATAAAATAAATTGTTTGTGATGTGTAGTCAGTAGTATCGATTACTGGTATGGATTCTGAAAAATTCAGGAAGGGGAATCATTTATCCGCATTGATATTTGACTTTTCCATAGAACCTCTGGCAGCTGGGCTCAGAAAAATGCTAATAAAGTTAAAAGCTAAGCAACATCACATTAATTTGTATGTAGATCATAGGTTTGTTGTTTTTAAAATAAAAGAATAGAGCCTCTAAAAAAATTAGAAATATTCAAGGGATACAGAGATTAAACTTAATTATGAAAAATCTAAATTCTTGTGTATAAACATCTCCATAGAAGAACAAAAGAAATTCGGACAGAGATTCCAAGATGGTGTCAGAACAAGACGGATGCGATTAACGGAGCTTCTGTTATCATGCAGGTATTGTTCAGTTGTGGGAGACTCATCTAAGCCCGGGCGAAGACAGATTGCTGGCTTTTCTTTTGGTTGGTGTGGGATGGCAATCCCATATCTACTGGGAGAGATTCAGACATTTCTCAAATGGGCAACACAGGGGGCTTTTTAGCCCCTGCCAGTTCTCGACAGCTGATGGATTAATTAGCTTACTTTAGCCAGATCAGCATCAGACTGCTGGTAAGCATTCTTATTTCTTATTCTTTTCGCAATACCACCAGTGGAAAAGCTGCATCTGTTCATAATTGGCTTAAAGAAGAAAGAGAAAGCCCTCTCAAAGTTTTTTTAAGCGGCAACTGACATACGAGAGATTGTGAAGGCTTTTATCTGAATTGAAGCCAAGGAGGAAGATTTTTCTTCTAATCTCTCTAAGGGCAAAGGCAAAGTGAATAATTGCTATGGAGTTAAATTAAATGATAGAAGATTAGAAGGTGGAGTGATCATTTTAGATACCTGTTTGGACTTCTGCCAAGACTAACTGGACACTTGCCAGGATAATTTCTGTTACGTGGTGTCTGCCTCTCTACTGTGATGACTTTCTGGTGAGCATTTTTACTTTCTTTTACTTACTTTCTTTTTGAAATATTACCTGTGGAAAAACTATATCTGTTGTTAATTGGCATGAAGAAGAAGGAAAAGCCCCTAACTTGCCGGTGGTCATCTTTGGCCAGCTTCCACTTTTTCTGGGCCCCCTGGCAAAAGACTAACGACATATTTTCCATTTTTAAATTTATTTTTAAATAGCCTTTTGCTGCCACCCGGTCACTATTGGAATTATTGCAAGCTACTTTCATTTCTCTCTCTCTCTCTCTTTTTTTCTTTTTAACATAGAAACATAGAAACAGAGAGAGTCAGAAGGGGCCTCCCGGGCCATCTAGTCTGACACCCTGTTCTAGCCTGCTCTGCTCAAAACAAGCCTACCATGTGCATGTCCAACCTATCCTTGAACACCCTCACCGATGGGGCCTCAACGATCTCCCGCGGAAGCCCATTCCACGCCCTCGGGGTCCTGACTGTCAGGAAGTGCTTCCTGGCATCCAAATTGAACCTTGACTCCCTGAGCTTTGCTCCATTGGAGTGCGTCCTGCCTTCCTCTGCAGGGGAGAACAAGTCTCTCCCCATCTCCATGTGACACCCCCTCATATACTTGTATGTCACCAACTTATCCCCTCTGAGTCTCCTCTTCTCCAAGCTGAAGAGACCCAGTTCCCTCAGTCTTGCCTCATATGGCAAACCAGCCACCATCCTTGTGGCCCTACGCTGCACTGACTCCAACCTGGCTATATCCTTTATGTACTGA
Organism: Varanus salvator macromaculatus; assembly: GCA_023646645.1. Taxonomy (NCBI): domain Eukaryota; kingdom Metazoa; phylum Chordata; class Lepidosauria; order Squamata; family Varanidae; genus Varanus; species Varanus salvator. The sequence goes on along the minus strand of JAIXND010000840.1, from coordinate 15,385 downwards.
GGGGCCCAGAACTGAACACAATACTCCAGTTGCGGGCACACCAGAGTCGTGTAGAGTGGTAGTAATACCTCTCTTGATCTAGAAGCCACACTTCTGGCTATGCAACCAAGGGTGGCATTCGCCCTCTTGACCACCGCATCACACGGCTGACTCATGTTTAGCCTGTGGTCATTTTAATATTTTATTTAATTTATATTTTTCTTCCTTCCTTATTTTTTTTTCTTTTTCTCTTCTGTTTTTTCCCTCTTCTCTTTCTACGTTTTTTTTTTTTTTTTTTTGCTGTTATATTGAACTTTCATCATGAGGAAAACTCAACCCTCTTCAGCACCCTCCTCAGGTGGCCAGAGTCTAATTCATCAGCCTAAGACAGAAGATGTTGCAAAAAGCTTAAAAGCGTTGCAAATGACAACCTTGATGATACAGGTGGCTTTAACAACTTTGCAAGCATCTCAAGAGGCCATGGCAACATGGCTGGAAAGCTTCTCAAATGAACAGAATGAACGACTTGACAAATTGGATAACTCTATTAAAGAGGTGACAACTCAATTATCTGATGTCCGACTTAAAGTGGAACAGAATACACAAAAAATACAAGTATGTGAAAAATTGGAGACAGCAACCAAAGAGATATATTTAATTAAGCAAACAAATAAGTCAACATGGGACTCAAGGGCTGCATTAGAGATGGAGAAGGCTTCTTATTATCTAAGATTTCAGAATATACCTGAAGAGAAAAAGGAGGAACTGACATGCTGGTGGAACTTTTAGAAATCAAGAATGAAGTCATGGCTATGGGGGTTGACCTTGTTTTTAGGGTCAACTCCTCTTATCCCAGAAAAAATAAACTTCCAAGATAAGTTCATGTCAAATTTCTTCTAAGGTCTATAAGAGATAATGTTTTGAAGGCTGTATGGGAGAAGCCATTAAAGAGAGATGATCATCAGGCAGTGACGGTCCTGAAACAATTTCCATAGAGGATTAGAGAGGGAAGAAAGAAATATCAATTCCTTACTACAAAACTGATTAAGAAAGAGATTATCTTTAAGTGGCTAACACCAGAAGGAATATTTCTTACATGGAATTCTGTAAGATATAAATTGGATTCAATTCTTAAAGCACAAGAGTTCTATGAAAAATTTAGAGCTAAGCTGGAAGAGGAGGACCCTGTCGTATCTGAGGAAGGAGAAAAAGGTGCTGAGGCAATGGAAATAACAGTGTACCAACCTGAAGAAGGAGAAATGCTGAAGGTTGATTCACAACAAGAAGTGCAGACTTTGAATTCAAAGGAGAAGAAAAAAGGTAGAATTGTAAAGGCAAAGTATAAGTAAATAACCTTATCAAATATGGCTTTTAAACAGGAAGGGAAAATTGAACTGCTCTTTCTAAATGTTAATGGATTAAATGGACCGTCTAAGAGAAGAAGGATTTTTGCTCAGCTTCAAAAACGAAATTTAGAGATAATGTGTCTACAAGAAACACATATTAAGAAACATGTTAAATTTTTGGAATGTTCAAAACTGGGAAAATTGTTTGTGTCTTCTGCACCGCAAAAGAAAAGAAGTTTAGCACTGTATGTTAAAGAAAAATTGGACCCTAAGTATCTTCTTGCTGATGAGAATGGTAGGATCTTGATGATTGAAATCACAATCAAACTCAAAAAGGTGCTCTTAGTGGTAATATATGCACCTAATGATCATCAGGAAACTTTCTATCAAAAGCTACATGGATTACTCTTACAAGTGGACTATCAGACTGTGTCTAATGGGCGATTTTAATGCAATTGTGAACAAGGGAATCAACTACAAGACTGAAAGTAAGGGGGAGAAGGGTAGGAGCAGTCTTCCAAAATCTTGTTCCAATTTGATTGAAGAATTCAGATTGATAGATGTCTGGAGACATAAAAACCCATCCTCGGTCAATTATTCTTTCTATTCAAGCAGACATACCGTATTTTTCGCTCTATAAGACGCACTTTTCTTCCCCTCAAAAGTAAGGGGAAATGTCTGTGCGTCTTATAGAGCGAATGTGTGTGTGCTCAACACCCGGGACACTGCTGGCCGGCTGCACCATGTGGCACCACCAGGCCGGCATGTGCTCGGCGTGCCCTGCTCCGCCCCCTACTCCGGAAACTGCCCACCTGCACTGGGAAGACCTGCCGCTGCCGCCATGCCCCCCCCGCCCCGCTGGCACATCCACGTGCCGCCGTGGCCCCCCCCTTGCGCCGCACGCGTCGCCGCTGCGCCCGCACACCCGCCTCTGCACCGCTGCTGCCGCGTCCGCCCCCCCCCTCTGCGCCGCTGCCGCCTCCGCACACACTCGGCCAGCACGCACCTGGCCAGCAGGCACTTGGTGCGCCCTGCTCTGCCCCCTCTCCTCCAGCATGGAGAGACGGACAGCTCTCCCCCACCTGCTGGGGAACTGACTTTGTTTCTCCGTGCAACTGAAGGGTTAAAAGCAGTTCCCGAGTGGTGGGGATGAGCACACTGTCTCTCAGTGCAGCTGTCTCTCCGTGCAACTGAAGGGTTAGCATGCTCATCCCCACCCGCTGGGGAACTGACTTTGTTTCTCCGTGCAACTGAAGGGTTAAAAGCAGTTCCCCAGTGGGTGGGGATGAGCACGCTAACCCTTCAGTTTGCACGGAGAGACAGCGTGCTCATCCCCATCTGCTTTACAGAATGTCTGGGATACAGCTAAAGCCTATGTCAGGGGACTGATAATAACCTATTCAGCAAGAATAAAGAAAAAGAAAAAGCAAGAGCGAGCAACACTAATAGAAGAACTGAGGAAACGAGAACAAGAATTGCAGGCGGATCCAACAAAGAGTAATCTTAAGTTCAAATGAACACTTTGAAGCACAAATTGAATCTCTTGGATACAAATGAACTTGCTAAGCAAATGAAACTGGCTAAACAGACTGTTCACCCGTTCTTCCATGTCATTAATGAAAAGATTAAACAGAATCAGCCCCAGGACAGAGCCCTGGGGGAACCCACTTGTCACTGGCTGCCATCCCGACGATTCCCCGCTAATGCTTACCTTCTGTTTTCAGTCAGTCAACCATGCCCTAATCCACCGGACAGTGCTTTGGTGTATCCCAAAACTCCTCAGTTTCTCCACCAGGATATCATCGGGCACTTTGTCAAAGGCCTTGCTAAAATCCAGGTATACCACATCCACTGCATCCCCTCCATCTAGCCATCTCGAAACCTTGTCATAGAATTCCACAAGGTTTGTCTGGCAGGACCTGTTTTTGCAGAAGCCAAGTTGTGTGGCTGCCAGCCTCCCTTCCCTATCTAGCATCATTAGAGCTCTCTCTATTATGAGCCTTTCCATTGTTTTTCCCACAGTGGACATAAGGCTAACTGGTCTGAAATTCCCCATGTCCCTTCTACTACCCTTTTTGAAAATTGGGACCACCAATCCCACCCTCCAGTCCTCTGGAACTTCACCCATTCTCCACAAGGTCTCAAAAATGGAGGCCAGCAGGAGTGAGAGAACCCCTGCTAACTCTCTAAGTACACTCAGGTGTAACCCGCGAGGGCCTGGTGACTTTGTAATGTCCAATGCCCTGAGGAGCCCCTTGACTTCAAGGGGGGTGACTAATCTCTGCCCCTAAGTCCCCAGCTTCATCTAATCTCCTATGCTAATATCCCCCGTCCTGCTTTGGGGAGAACACAGAGGCAAAATAGTCATTTAGCATCTGTGCCTGTTCCCTCATATCAGTCACTGAATCTCCTTCCTCCTTATTTTGTGGTCCCACCACTTGTCTCCCCTTCCTCTTCCTATTTACATGCTGAAAGAAGCCCTTTTTGTTGCTCTTGATATTTTTGGCAAGTCTCAGCTCGTAATCACTCTTAGTCTTGTGCAGAATCCTTCTGCAACAGGCCTCCTTCTCCCAGTATACCCGTTTGTCTATTTGCCCCAGTACCCATTTCCTACGGAGGTTCCTCTTTCATCCAATCCCTCTAACCACCTCCTCTCACATCCATGGCGGCACTCTCCTCCGCCTCCCCACCTTACTGACTCGAGGTATCGTCAAGGCTTGAGCCTCCAAAACCTCCCTTTTGAGTGCCATCCACCCCTCCTCAACTCGCTTACCTTCCAGTAACCTATCCCAGGAGACTTTCCCCAGTCTGGCCTTCAGTTGGCCAAAGTTGGCCCTCTTGAAACCCCAGCTTGTAGTGCTTGCCCTGCTGCACATCCCCAGTCCCCTGATCTCAAAGCAAAGGATGGAGTGATCACTCGCATCCAGAGCTCCCCTAATCTGTACTTCATCTATCAGCAACTCCCTATTTGTCAGTACGAAGTCAAGGATGTTTCCCCCCCCTGGTCGCGTCTCAGACATTCTGTGTGAAAAACCCACCCTCTAGAGCTTCTAGGAAGTGACGTGACCTGGCTGTCACCGCCGAGTGAGTCTCCCAACTAATATCCGGGAGATTGAAATCTCCCATAATTACTGTGTCTTCCCCCGAGATATCCTAAGAATCTGGCCTGTCAGGATATCATCCAGGGTCTCAAGTGACCTGGAGGGAAATAACATACCCCCATTGCCAGATCTCTTTCCCTGTCAAAACCCCTAAGTTTCACCCAGACTGCCTCTACCGAATCCCCATCTGAGCTGCATTCTATCTCACTGCATCCTATCCCTTCCCTGATGTATAAAGCCATGCCTCCTCCTCTCTTTCCCTTCCTGTCCTTTCTAAAAAGGTGACACCTTTCTATGTTCACATTCCAGACTTGCCTTTCATCCCACCAAGTTTCTGTGATTCCCACCAGATCATATCCTCCTATTCCCAGGAGAGCTTCAAGCTCTTCCTGCTTATTACCCATGCTCCTAGCATTGGTGTACATGCACCTCAACTCCTTCCCACCGCTTCCTTTCCTTGGAGTGCCCATCATCCTCCTTCCTCCCATCCTCCCTGGTACCTGGCCCCTCTCTGTAGGAGTCCTGTCAGTCCCTGCAGTATCTCTAAAGCCCTGCTCCCAGAGCCCTGATCCTCTCCCCACACTTGTCCAGTGCAGACACGTTTCTGGGGGGCCTGAACTCCCCCCCCCGGCTCAATTTAAAGTCTTCCAGATGAAGCTCACTAGAGCATCTCCAAAGGACCTTTTCCCCATCCTCGTGAGGTGTAACCCATCCCTTGCCAGAAGTCCATTGGCAAGAAAACGAGTGCCGTGGTCGAGGAACCCAAAGCGTTCCTTCTGGCACCACACCCTAAGCCAGTCGTTCACCTCGGAGGCCCTCCTGTCCCTTCCTGGCCCAAATCCCCGGAAAGGTAAGATTGACGAGAAGGCCACTTGGGCCTTCAGCTCCCTGAGTTTCTTCCCCACACTTCAGAGATTGCCCAAATGCTTCGTTTTATTTCAAAAATTCCCTGTTTCCAGATGATTTAAAAAAAACCTGCCTGCAAAATGGGGAAGTTTCTATTTCCGTGTAGTAATAGTTCCAAATTCGAGGAAAGACTCGGCCCTCCCACTGGACGGGGCGGCTGCCAGGCTTGGAGGATCCCGTGATGTGTGGTCCAGGATACGAAGGCCGGAGCAGGCTCCCTCCCTACTTCTTCCTGAGCAGCATTTTGCAGAAATGCAACCGAAAGGTGTCCTGCTTCCTCGCAGTGAATCGGTCCAGAGGGGTTGAGGACGAGGATCCCCAGTCTCCCATGTGCTGCTCGGAGGTCCCCCAAGTTCCCCTGCAGTGTGGAGGGGAAGCAGCCCCACAGGACACACGTCCCCCATGCAGGGAGGGCAGCCGGGGCAGCGGTGGGGGAGGCCCGCGCAGGTGCCCCTGTGGGGCTACAGGCTTCATGCTTGCATTGGGGCACCTGGAGGGAAGGGGGAATACGCTCTGCCAGGACCCTACTCACCACGCCGCCCCTGCGCAAAGGTGCCGTCGATCTTGTAGTTGTACCGGCAGAAATGCTCCACAGCGGCCCGCCTGTCCTCCAGCAAGTCCTTCTGGCTGTTCCAGTCCTCGGCTATGGGCTCCCCTAGCACTGAGAGGGCCTCGTATCTTCCCCGGGCACTGTCAAAGCGCGCGAACTCTGTCCGGTCGTAGAAGTGCCTCTCCAGGTAGCACACCTGCACCTGCCCCATCACGTTGGAGAAGTGGCACTCGTGCTTCTTCTGGTGCAGGAACCGCCACGGAGCTGCGGAGGGGAGGAAGGACCCCACCGGGTTCCGTTAATGAGCACCCCCAGAGGGCCAATCACCCTGCAGGACGGAGCTTTGTCCGCCTCCCTGGACCCGCTGCCAATCAGAGAGAAGCACCTGCCCTACCAGTCACAGATCCAAGCCCAACAGGCACAGCCTCCCCCTCCCCAGACTGCCCCCGACAGCCCTGCGAGGGAGGCTGAGCAGAGGGGAAGCGGCTGGCCTAGAGTTACCCAGGAGCTCCGTGCTCAAGTCAGAATGGGAACCTGGGTCACCAGAATCCCAGCCTGGTGCTGTAACCACTGCACCACACATCCCTGCCCCCAAGCAGGGATTTGGACAGGGCAAAGGAGGTAAATAACCTGAGGGATTCACCTCCCCAAGAGGCAGGGGGGCTTGAAGGAGGATAAGGTGAATTCAAGCAAGAGCAGAAGGCCATCCCAGGATGCTAGTCCTCATGACTCGATGCTACTCTTACTGTGACAGGAACACCAGCTGCCGGGGAACATGGGTGCTGTTGCTCTCATGCAGTGCTTGAGAGTTTCCGAGGGGAGGAGACCAGGTCTCCAGGAACTCGCCCCTCACACACCAGCTGATCCGACTAGTGAAAAGCTCTTCCACCAGCCTTCCCAATGGGCTTCCCTCTGCATCTGTTGGACTGCAATGCCTAGAAAGTTCTGCCAGGCAGACGTTCAGCAGGTCAAGATGCCCCTCCTCACTGCTGAATACCTTGCATCTCAGTTGGACTTCTGCCTGACATCACAGATGTTGGATTCTTGCCAAAGGCCTCTTGGAGGACTTGAGCCTGGGGCAAACATTCCTCCAGAGGGGCTGCAGGGGCAGGAGTGGAGGGACAGCTTCTCCCCACTCTCACCCCTCAATCCCTGCAGCCACCAGCTTCTTTGTGGGGGCTCCTCCCCTTCAGCAGGAGCAGCTTGTCCAGCAAGGAGAGCAGAGAGGACAGATGCTTCCCCTGTTGAACCCCCACCTGCCATGTAGCTATGGAGAGCCCCACACACAGGCATCCCCTCCCTGCCTCCCGTCCCTCCTGCCCTCCCCTTCAAACCATCCGGGGAGCAGCCAATTCACCCCCTGGCAAAGCACCCCAAGCCCTGGCTGGAGACCACCTTCCCAGGGTCTCTGAGCACCTATAGAATGGTGGGGGGGGCACCCCTCAGGCCCTCCCCTCACCAAAACCCCTCTTGCCCTCCCCCCGCCACCAGGGACCCACAGCTTCATCCTCAGGGCAAAGGAGGAGAAGCAGAAGGAGGCGAGGAAGATGAGGGAGAGGCAGAGGGACTCCGCGAAGGGCCCCACAGCCTGGAATTTGGGGCTGCCATGGACAGGCCACCCTGGGGGCTTCGTTCAGGGTGTCGCCAGAGGTTGGAGATGACCAGACAGTCCAGGACTTCATGCCCCCCTGGAGTGGGGGAGGATGAAGAGGGTCCCTCCCTCCCCCTCCAAGCAGCCCCCTCCTCACCTGTGGGCTCCTGCCTCCCTCCCCTCCAGGGACCAGCGGTTGCCCCAGCAGAAGCACCAGCATCGCTGGAAGGATCCACGCAGCCCCATGGCTGCTGCTGCCCTGCAAGTGGATGAGTGGAAAAGCTGCCTCAGCCCCAGAAGTGAAACTCTTTCTTCTATAAAGTGGGGGGGGGGGGCAAAGTCCATGTGAAGGTGCAGAAAAGCACCAATGAGAATTTTCCTGGTGCAGCACCATTAGTCTCCGGGCAGAGGGAGCCTGGCTTTGTACCTGTGAAGGAGATTGGTTTTGGCTGCAAAGGAGGCAGCGCAAGCCCCGTGTTTATGTGGGGGAGATGGATCAATCCCCCCCCCAACTTCCCCATCCTGCCAGGCTGGCTGGGATGCAGAACATGGGGGGGGGGCGGAGCTGGAGACCCTTTTGAGTAGAGGGGGCACAGTCAAATGATTTGTCAGAAAGATCAGGCGTGAGAAGCCCAGCTGCCCATGACCTGGAACTGGGGACATTGGGGGATGGAGGGCTGGTGAGGAGGATCTGTGTCTCCCCCTCAGTTGGTTCCTCTTCCTGTGGGGCTGCTCCCCAGCTGCCTCCTCAGTGGCTCCTGGGATGGATCCAGACCATCTTTCACCAAGGGGACCAGACTCTGGGGCCGGGTTCTCACACAGGGAAAGCCACGCTGCTTCCTGCCACAGGATGGACTCCTGAGGGGGCTGATCCAGGGCCCCAACCTGCTGCTCAGAAGGAGGGCGTGTGGTTCGCTCTCCAGGCCATGCTGGGGCTTCCCTGTCACCAGAACAGGGTTTTCATGAGACGCCCATGAACCCCAGTCTGAGCTGCCATGCCATCGTGAGGCAGGGGCTGCACCTGAGCGGGGGCACACGGGGGGGCGAGGCTGGGAGCCTGGCCCCAGAAGCCCCTGCAGCCCGCCGGCTCCCACGTCCCGCATCTCCTGGGCCCAAGGGGACTCTCTGCATTGTCAACTGGCCAGCCAAGGGCCAGCACCTGCCAGAAGCTGCTTTGGCAGCGGGCTCTCCCTGGCCCAGCTTCAAACGTTCAGTTTCCCCAGTTGCACAATTAGCCTCATTTTCCAGACTTGAGCTGGAAGAGAGATAGCCAAGGTGGCCCGTGGGACTAGCGAGGCCTTGCATCTTCTGTGTCCCCGTTTCACAGAGCGACAGCTTCCTCCCTGATGTGCTAGATGTCTATTTGCAGGGAATTAACTGGCTCTGGTGCATGTGCAGTTCCCACCTGTGGGGAAGGGCGCCCCCAGGCCCCAGTGCAGGTGAATTGCATGGGGATCTTTGCAAATGCCACTGCTCTGACCTGCTTTTCTCCAAATGTGAGGGAGGGGAAGCATTCACTCCCCCCACCCCACATGCATGCTTATCTCCTGCACAAGGCACCCTCATCCCTGCGTACCCAGCATTCTCCCTGCAGGGGCAGGACCACTGGGCCCAGAGACTCCACTCCTCTGGCAGCAGGCGGAACGCGGCCAGGCTCTCAGGTTTCCCTTCCTCACGCAGCAGCCAGAGTCGGCGTTTGGGGAAGCGGAATGGAGAACTGGCCAGCGCCCAAGGGGTGGTGGTTGGCAGAAGGCTCAGAGAAACCCCAGCACAGACCACTTCGGCCTCCAGAGCCCCCATGCCCCTGGAGCTGTGCTCACCCTGCTCCCCCAGCATGAATCTGGCCCCATCCAAGTTCCCGGGGAGGGAAGCCCTGAGGAGTGCTGGGAGTCGGCTTCCCAGGTGGAGAAAGCTTGGAGGGGGAGGAGGGGAGAATGAGCCCCAATCCCCCTTGGCAGGGGAGCAGCATTGCCTGGGCATGTCTTCCCCACACTCAAGCTCCTGGTGATGGCCACAGCGTGGAAGAATTTCCCACATGCCCAGGAGGATGCTTTCCTTGGCCAGCCATACGTGGCTGGGCTCGCTTGCTTGGGCCATTCAAGGCATTGGCCCTGAGGGCAACTGGCTGAAGCCGCCTGGTCAGGGTGACCAGCCCTGGGTTCCTCCATCTCGGGCTGGCTGGCAGGAGGGAACTGGGTGCCCCCTCCCAGGAAACCCTCACAGTCCCTCTGGAGAGGACCACAGGGAGAACTCGCTCTGCTTGGGAGAGATGGCTGCTGCTGCCTGCTGCCCCAGAAGTTGATGAGGGGAAAACTGTGAAACTCTTTCTTCTAATTAGTGGGGGGGTGGGCAAAGCCCATGATAGGGTGCAGAAAAGCACCAATGAGAATTTTCCTTGGTGCAGCGTCATCAGTCTCCAAGCAGAGGGAGCCCGGTTTTGCCCCTATGAAGATTGGTTTTGGCTGGAAAGGGAGGCAGTGCAAGTTCTGTATTTATGGCCAGGGGGGTGAATCAAGACCCCTCCCCAATTCCTCCTCCTGCCAGGCTGGCTGAGACCTGGTCAGGGAACTGAACCCAGGGCCACTTGCATCCACAGCAGGTACTAGTCCCTTCTCCCTTTCCCCCAAAGAATTCCCATCTGAAGCTCCCTGGGGTGGCCAGCTTGTGGCAGGACTGTACCACTTCAAAACATATGATCGCTCTTCTGTTTGGATTCTCCTCAGGAGCAGAGGCTTCCTCCATCCAGAGAATAGAGTGGCTTTGGTGCCTGAGGCGTCTTCTCTGGTTTCCTGGCATGACCCTCACAGGTTCCCCAAGAGGATCCATTTTGTTCTGGAAAGCAGTGTGACACACCATCTTGGAGGCATTGTTGGACTTCCCTCCCTCTCCGCCATGGCCAGCACAATGGGAGGTGCAATCCAGTGCAGTCCGGAGAGTTCTGAGTCACCCATTCTGCCTGACCTAGCAGACAGCCAGAGTGGAGCTGTACACGGGCGCAGGAACGCAGGAACACAGCTGAGTTGGGCACGCAGGTACGCAAGGAGGATGTTGGAGGGGAAGCCAGGGAGATCCCAGAGGGGGACAGTGTGGAGGGCAGCCCCTATTCAGAGACCAGGGGGGCTGGCCACAGGGAGGTATTGCACATCCTCTCTCAGAAGAGTCGTGGCAGCCCGCAATACCCCCGGGGCCGGCACATGCGGACATCCTGGCCTGGATGAATCGGGGACCATCTGGCTTGTCTCTCTGCCAGGCCAGGATATTTGTACAGCTCTCTCCCAGCATGTGTTGTGAATGCAGCCCTCTTCCCCCGACTGTTTTCCCTCTGTCCAGCACTCACTCCCAGATGTGGGTATAGGGAATGCAACCATGCGGGTGATCCTGGCCATGTCTCCAACAAAGCATCCTGACGCTCGGTGGACTTTTCTAGTTCTCCCCTTGCGGCCTTCCGAGTCTCTGTCTTCTTCGAATTTCTTCGCTGCAGCCTCCCTCTGAACTGATGACTCAGCTAAGGAAGTGGAATCATTAATTTCAGGTGTACGTTGTTGACATTAATGTTTTTCTTGTGTTGTTATGATGGTTTTTTCATCCACATTCAGCTGCAGTTCTGCTTTCCCGCTTTCTTCTTCCACTTTTGCCAGGAGTCATTTAAGCCACTGTTGCCTCCTGCCAGGAAGGCATGATCACAAAAGCAGATAATGGGAGAGTCGGAAGGACCTGGAGGACCATCAGGCCCAGCTGCTGCGACAGGCTTGACCCCCAGGGAAGTGCCCTTCTCAGAGGGCTGGGCAGCTCCTTCTTGTGGGCCTCAGTGTGGGAGAGCCCCCCAGATCCCCAGGGAGTTGGTTCCACTGTCGTACTGCCTGACAGTGAGGAAACCTGTCCCTGCTACATTTCATCCTGCTGCCCCTGTGGTCTCCCACCTTGCCTCGCTGCCTCAGCCATGCAGGTTCGCCTGCGGACCGTGGCTCAGCTCCTGCACCTTGCCGGCCCCTTCCACGGACCCTGTGGTGCAGGGTACCTGCGCCTCTGTCTGTTTTCCTCTCCTCAGCCCTCGTAGCATACGCATTAATGAATGCTCAACTGGAGATCTGTCCAGAGCAGGAGAAAGAGTAATCTGTTTGCCATCTTTCTTTCATTACATATAAAATAAATAAAGTGGCCCAGAGAGATGCAAAGATTGCAAACGGCTGAAAGGAACGTGCTGTGCGCAGACCGTGTGTGTCCAGGAGCCCCACTGCTTCTGGACTTTTCAGGACATGTCATCGGCCCGGTTGCCACCCCAAACATCAGGTCATGCAGTGTGGAAGGGGGTCAGGAGGGATCCTCCCTGAGGCGCTATGCAAACCATTCCTCCTCCAGGCAGAGCTCAGTGAAGCTCCTCATGTCGTGCGAGTGCCAGCTCAGCCTGGGCCACGTCCAGCCTCCTGCCTCTGATGGAGGGCAGCACAGTTCAGGCTCTGCATCCTTGGTCTGGACACATGGGAAGGCGGGTCCTTCATCCTGAGAACTCTTCTGAACCATCCCAAGACCTTGGCCAATCCCACTAGGTCCAGCTGTGGTGCCTTTGTGACCTCACAGACCTGTTTGGAGCAAGAGGGCTTGCTCACCTGGGCAATGGCCACTTCAAAGGGCAACACACAACTGTCCAGAAGGCAACCAATCATGTGGGTAAAGAGGTTCTAAGGACAGAGGGGAGGACGGGAAGGAGGAATTTGTGAAACTCAGCAGCTTGGCCAGGTTAGGGTGGGCAGGCTCACCTCAATCGTCCCTGGGAAGGATGATGGCTCCAGCAGAGGAGATCATCCAGCTGCCATCCAGAGGATGCCAGGCTGAGATAGCACCAAAAGATGGCCTATCTTTTTTTTTTGGGGGGGGGTGTCTCAGGCAAGAGGAAGCAAAGCCAAGGAGGATCCCCCTCCTCCTCTTTGCCCTCGAGTCTCCCTGCACCCCTCCCCTTATTGCTCTTGCCAGGAGAACACCTTGTAGTGCAAAATACTTGAGACCTTTCATGTCTACCTTTATCCAAGCTCCTAGTCCCTAAGAACAAGTTTGTTTTGTTAACCCTATTTACGACCCCCTTGTACCATTCGGGACAAATATCTGACATCCTTCACGTGGCTGACAAGAACCCAGCTGTCCACTCAGGCATTCTCCAAGTCTGGCTTGTGACTGAGTGAGTCGGAATATTTTGTGTGGCTGCTCCCACAATTGTGTTGTGCTGGTTTGGTTTCAAGATTGGGTTTAAATGTGATTTTAAGTGTGGTTTCATGCAAACTACCGAGGGATGCTTGAATATCCATTGGCATGCAAAGCCCTGCACACAGACTCTGCTCTTACAGTGTGCATGGATTCCTGAAGGCCTAAAAACTCAGAAGAAAATGTACAATCAAAAAGCTTTATGAGACTGACCAACACTGAGTATTTTTGCAGAAAAACTGAGAGGCCGGGAGTGGTTGGAGAATGGAACACAACAGATAAGGTAAGCCCACACTGTATCATCCAGAGAGACAATGGAATGTGATGAGAGGGCGTGTGTTCAAGATAAGGACCAGCAGGTTTCTGTGTGTCAGCTCATCTCAGAGGAGTTCACTGTTCGATCCAGTTGGACTAAGCTGATAGAGTCAACTCTAAGGTATAAAATGACTGGGCTTTCCAACTCCCATGTGTGCCAGGACAGTGCTGCAACTGGTCATCCACAGTCCCAATGGATCACCGAGAGGCTCTATTGGCTGTGAGTATGAGTGCTGCATGAATGCGAGTGTGAATGAGGCTTCTTGATATTGTAGCTGACGATTGCTGAGCTTGTATTCTTATACTTCTGCATTCTTTATATCATAGAATAAATGTTACATGCACAGTGTTTAAAACAGGTTCTGGTGTTCAGTCTCTCTCTGATAAGGGCTTTTCTTGGAAACCTGATAGTTTCCTCTTGACTGAATCAAGGACCACTTTATTACAGTCACGTAAACTGGCATCACAAACAGGATCATAAAAGAGACTTTGTCTTCAGGAATCCCAGCCTGTGGGAGAGACATAGAAACATAGAAACATAGAAACAGAGCGAGTCAGAAGGGGCCTCCCGGGCCATCTAGTCTGACCTCCGGCACCAGCCGGCTCCGCTCATGACATGCCCACCATGTGCATGTCCAGCCTATCTTTGAACACCCTCACTGATGGGGCCTCAACAACCTCCCGTGGAAGCCCATTCCATGCCCTTGGGGTCCGAACTGTCAGGAAGTGCTTCCTGGCATCCAAATTGAACCTTGGCTCCCTGAGCTTTGCTCCATTGGAGCGCGTCCTGCCTTCCTCTGCAGGGGAGAACAGGCCTATCCCCATCTCCATGTGACACCCCCTCACATACCTGTATGTTGCCAACATGTCCCCTCTGATTCTCCTCTTCTCCAAGCTGAAGAGACCCAGTTCCCTCAGTCTTGCCTCATACGGCATCCCCTGCAAACCAGCCACCATCCTTGTGGCCCGACGCTGCACTGACTCCAACCTGGCTATATCCTTTCTGTAATGAGGGGCCCAAAACTGAACACAATACTCCAGTTGCGGGCGCACCAGAGTCGTGTAGAGTGTAGTAATACCTCTTTTGATCTAGAAGCCACACTTCTGGCTATGCAACCAAGGGTGACATTCGCCCTCTGTGACCACCGCATCGCACTGCTGGCTCATGTTTAGCCTGCAGTCAACCATTACCCCGAGGTCCCTTTCACAAGTGCTGCTCTCCAGCCACTTGTCACCTAACCTGTACTTATGACAGCTATTCTTATGCCCCAAGTGCAAGACCTTGCACTTATCCACATTGAACGCCATCCTGTTGTCTCCTGCCCACTTCCATAGTCTGTCCAGATCCTTTTGGATCTGGTGTATCTGCTCCTCAGTTGTGGCCACTGCTCCAGTTTTAGTGTCGTCTGCGAATTGAACGATTGAACAAAACCAAAACGGAGGGATGCCTCTGGCTGAAGGGAATTTTTAGATCTTGCCTCGAACTAAGGTTGTTGTAAAATATAGAACGTCCTGGGCTATTTGGAATAAAGAGTTTGGACTGAACAGAAAGACAAGTTCGAATTTTGGATAAGGAAATTAAGAGATGGGTCAGAATTTTGGACCATTTTGGGTCTTGATACGAATACTGGCACTCTTTGGGAAAAAGCAAGAAAAGTGGGAATATGGTATATGGAAATCCCTTCCGGATTAGGAAGAGACTGATGATAGACTTCAAAGAAAAAATATCCCAGGATTTGGGGATAGAAGCCAGGGACTGACTGGTTAGAATGAGAGGAAAAGCAGTGACTAATACTAAGGAACAAGCTGCTTATGAAGAGGCAGACAAATACATGAGCTCGGAACTAAGAAACCCTTGTGAAAATGTAACGGAGGGTATGTTTAAAAGTGAAGAACTGTGTTTTGGGGGAGCAAATATTAAAGATGCAGTGAAATACTTAAGGCTGATAATTCTGCTACTGCATGGGAATCTAGAAGCAACATACAGAGTTTGGAAGGAAGAATGTGCCGAAGAAAAAGTTTTAGGAGAAAGGATGAATAACTTGATGATAGAACTACACAATTGCAAAGAGAATTGATGTAGACAAAGGAAAACTTTTGAGACATGGAGAAGAAATATAGAATCTTAATAGCAGAGACAGAACAGTTAGAAGAATAGATGGAGCAGATTAAAGGGCTGGAGATGAAAAACCAAGCCTTACAGGAAGTACTTGTAAAGGGAGGCCAAAACCAGTGAAAGTGGGAGCCCACCGTGGACCTGTGGAGTCCAACAGAAGCTGCCTCAAGCCCCAGTCTCTGGGAATGCTCATGACAGAGATAAAGAAGAGGACAACAATGATGTCAGGCACAGAGATGTGCCAGGTGGTCTTTGCCTCCCCCTCCCTCCTCCATCCTCCCATGG